>JANHFF010000446.1:0-139306 GCA_024542945.1 allo-octoploid hybrid of Carassius auratus x Cyprinus carpio
TTCACAGAAAGCGCTAAACTGAGCGTTTTAATGATTAGAAGCTCAAACATATGTGCAAGGTCAAGAAAGTAGTAACTCAGTGAAATCTGTTTTTCTACAATGCTAAAGCACTTCATTTAAGATGTAGAAACATATTTAACATGGGCAAGCCATAGTCTTAACTTTGCACAAACTATCATTCTCTAACAGAGAAAGAAGGTTTTCAGCACTAGCATGCTTTCTTTCTGTTCATTTGCTTAGTTGCACTTACAGAGTGTTACTGTTCACAGAAACGCTAAACTGAGCGTTTTATGCTTAGAATCTCAAACATATGTTCATGATCATGAAACTAGCATCTCACTGTAATCTGTGTTTTGCATTGCTCAAACATTTCATTTAAAGATGTTAGAAACATCTTTAATGTGGGCAAGCTTTAGTCTTAACTTTGCACAAACTATCATTCTCAAACAGAGAAAAAAGATTTTCAGCACTTGCATGCTTTGTTTCTGTTCATTTGCTCAGTTGCACTAACAGAGTGTTACTGTTCACAGAAAGCTCTAAACTGAGCGTTTTAATGATTAGAAGCTCAAACATATGTGCAAGGTCAAGAAAGTAGTAACTCAGTGAAATCTGTTTTTCTACAATGCTAAAACACTTCATTTAAGATGTTAGAAACATATTTAACATGGGAAAGCCATAGTCTTAACTTTGCACAAACTATCATTCTCTAACAGAGAAAGAAGGTTTTCAGCACTTGTGGCCTTTCTTTCTGTTCATTTGCTTAGTTGCACTAACAGAGTGTTTCTGTACACAGAAGCGATATACTAAGCGACTTATGCTTAGAAGTTCAAACTTAGGTTCATGATCATAAACTTGTAACTCACTGAAATCTGTTTTTTGCATTGCTCAAACATTTCATTTAAAGATGATAGAAACAGCTTTAATGTGGGCAAGCTTTAGTCTTAACTTTGCACAAACTATCATTCTCTTACAGAGAAAGAAGGTTTTAAGCACTTGTGGCCTTTCTTTCTGTTCATTTGCTTAGTTGCACTAACAGAGTGTTTCTGTACACAGAAGCGATAAACTAAGCGACTTATGCTTAGAAGTTCAAACTTAGGTTCATGATCATAAAACTTGTAACTCACTGAAATCTTTTTTTGCATTGCTCAAACATTTCATTTAAAGATGATAGAAACAGCTTTAATGTGGGCAAGCTTTAGTCTTAACTTTGCACAAACTATCATTCTCTTACAAAGAAAGAAGGTTTTAAGCACTTGTGGCCTTTCTTTCTGTTCATTTGCTTAGATGCACTTACAGAGTGTTACTGTTCACAGAAACGCTAAACTGAGCGTTTTATGCTTAGAATCTCAAACATATGTTCATGATCATAAAACTTGTAACTCACTGAAATCTGTGTTCTGCATTGCTGAATCATTTTATTTAAAGATGTTAGAAACATCTTTAACATGGGCAAGCTATAGTCTTAACTTTGCACAAACTATCATTCTCTAACAGAGAAAGAAGGTTTTCAGCACTAGCATGCTTTCTTTCTGTTCATTTGCTTAGTTGCACTTACAGAGTGTTTACTGTTCACAGAAACGCTAAACTGAGCGTTTTATGCTTAGAATCTCAAACATATGTTCATGATCATAAAACTTGTAACTCACTGTAATCTGTGTTTTGCATTGCTCAAACATTTCATTTAAAGATGTTAGAAACATCTTTAATGTGGGCAAGCTTTAGTCTTAACTTTGCACAAACTATCATTCTCAAACAGAGAAAAAAGATTTTCAGCACTTGCATGCTTTCTTTCTGTTCATTTGCTTAGTTGCACTAACAGAGTGTTACTGTTCACAGAAAGCGCTAAACTGAGCGTTTTAATGCTTAGAAGCTCAAACATATGTGCAAGGTCAAGAAAGTAGTAACTCACTGAAATCTGTTTTTCTACAATGCTAAAACACTTCATTTAAGATGTTAGAAACATATTTAACATGGGCAAGCCATAGTCTTAACTTTGCACAAACTATCATTCTCTAACAGAGAAAGAAGGTTTTCAGCACTAGCATGCTTTCTTTCTGTTCATTTGCTTAGTTGCACTTACAGAGTGTTACTGTTCACAGAAACGCTAAACTGAGCGTTTTATGCTTAGAATCTCAAACATATGTTCATGATCATGAAACTAGCATCTCACTGTAATCTGTGTTTTGCATTGCTCAAACATTCATTTAAAGATGTTAGAAACATCTTTAATGTGGGCAAGCTTTAGTCTTAACTTTGAACAAATTATTATTCTCTAACAGAGAAAGTAGGTTTGCAGCACTTGCATGCTTTATTGCTGTTCATTTGCTTAGTTGCACTAACAGAGTGTTACTGTTCACAGAAAGCGCTAAACTAAGCGTTTTATGCTTAGAATCTCAAACATATGTTAATGATCATAAAACTTATAACTCACTGTAATCTGTGTTTTGCATGCTCAAACATTCATTTAAAGATGTTAGAAACATCTTTATGTGGGCAAGCTTTAGTCTTAACTTTGCACAAACTATCATTCTCAAACAGAAAAAAGATTTTCAGCACTTGCATGCTTTCTTTCTGTTCATTTGCTTAGTTGCACTAACAGAGGTTTACTGTTCACAGAAAGCGCTAAACTGAGCGTTTTAATGCTTAGAAGCTCAAACATATGTGCAAGGTCAAGAAAGTAGTAACTCAGTGAAATCTGTTTTTCTACAATGCTAAAACACTTCATTTAAGATGTTAGAAACATATTTAACATGGGCAAGCTTTAGTCTTAACTTTGCACAAACTATCATTCTCTAACAGAGAAAGAAGGTTTTCAGCACTAGCATGCTTTCTTTCTGTTCATTTGCTTAGTTGCACTTACAGAGTGTTACTGTTCACAGAAACGCTAAACTGAGCGTTTTATGCTTAGAATCTCAAACATATGTTCATGATCATGAAACTAGCATCTCACTGTAATCTGTGTTTTGCATTGCTCAAACATTTCATTTAAAGATGTTAGAAACATCTTTAATGTGGGCAAGCTTTAGTCTTAACTTTGAACAAAATATCATTCTCTAACAGACAAAAAAGGTTTGCAGCACTTGCATGCTTTATTGCTGTTCATTTGCTTAGTTGCACTAACAGAGTGTTACTGTTCACAAAACGCTAAACTGAGCGTTTTATGCTTAGAATCTCAAACATATGTTCATGATCATAAAACTTGTAACTCACTGAAATCTGTGTTCTGCATTGCTGAATCATTTTATTTAAAGATGTTAGAAACATCTTTAATGTGGGCAAGCTTTAGTCTTAATTTTGCACAAACTATCATTCTCTAACAGAGAAAGAAGGTTTTCAGCACTTGTGGCCTTTCTTTCTGTTCATTTGCTTAGTTGCACTAACAGAGTGTTTCTGTACACAGAAGCGATAAACTAAGCGACTTATGCTTAGAAGTTCAAACTTAGGTTCATGATCATAAAACTTGTAACTCACTGAAATCTGTTTTTTGCATTGCTCAAACATTTCCATTTAAAGATGATAGAAACATGCCTTTAATGTGGGCCAGCTTTAGTCTTAACTTTGCACAAACTATCATTCTCTTAACAGAGAAAGAAGGTTTTAAGCACCTTGTGGCCTTTCTTTCTGTTCATTTGCTTAGATGCACTATACAGCGTGTTACTGTTCACAGAAACGCTAAACTTGAGCGTTTAGTGCTTAGAATCTCAAACATATGTTCATTGATCAAAAAACTTGTAGCTCACTGAAATCTGTGTTCTGCATTGCTGAATCATTTATTTTAAAGATGTTAGAAATACATCTTTAAATGTGGGCAAGCTATAGTCTCTAATTTGCACAAACTATCATCTCTAACAGAGAAAGAAGGTTTTCAGCACTAGCATGCTTTCTTTCTGTTCATTTGCCTTAGTTGCACTTACAGAGTGTTACTGTTCACAGAAACGCTAAACTGAGCGTTTTATGCTTAGAATCTCAAACATATGTCATGATCATGAAACTTAGCATCTCACTGTAATCGGTGTTTTGCATTGCTCAAACATTTCATTTAAGATGTTAGAAAATCTTTATGTGGGCAAGCTTTAGTCTTAACTTTGAACAAAATATCATTCTCTAACAGACAAAAAAGGTTGCAGCACTTGCATGCTTATTGCTGTTCATTTGCTTAGTTGCACTACAGAGTGTTCCTGTTCACAAAACGCTAAACTGAGCGTTTTATGCTTAGAATCTCAAACATATGTTCATGATCATAAAACTTGTAACTCACTGAAATCTGTGTTCTGCATTGCTGAATCATTTTATTTAAAGATGTTAGAAACATCTTTAATCGTGGGGCAAGCTTTAGTCTAATTTTGCACAAACTATCATTCTCTAACAGAGATAAGAGGTTTTCAGCACTTGTGGCCTTTCTTTCTGTTTCATTTGCTTAGTTGCACTAACAGAGGGTTCTGTACACAGAAGCGATAAACTAAGCGACTTATGCTTAGAAGTTCAAACTTAGGTTCATGATCATAAAACTGTACATCACTGAAATCTGTTTTTGCATTGCCAAACATTTCACATTTAAAGATGATGAACACCTTTAATGTGGGCAAGCTTTAGTCTAACTTTGCACCAACTATCATTCTCTTACAAGAGAAGAAGGTTTTAAGCACTTGTGGCCTTTCTTTCTGTTCATTTGCTTAGATGCACTTACAGAGTGTTACTGTTCACAGAAACGCTAAACTGCAGCGTTTATGCTTAGAATCTCAAACATATGTTCATGATCATGAAACTAGCATCTCACTGTAATCTGTGTTTTGCATTGCTCAAACATTATCATTAAAGATGTTAGAAACAATCTTTAATGTGAGGCAAGCTTTAGTCTTAACATTTGCACAAACAATCATTCTCGAACAGAGAAAGAAGATTTTCAGCACTTGCATGCTTTCTTTCTGTTCATTTGATTAGTTGCAACTAACAGAGTGTTACTGTTCACAGAAAGCGCTAAACTGAGCGTTTATGATTAGAAGCTCAAACATATGTGCAAGACCATGCAAGTAGTAATTCACTGAAATCTGTGTTCCTGCATTGCTGAATCATTTTATTTAAGATGTTAGAAACTTCTTTTAATGTGGGCAAGCTTTTGTCTTAACTTTGCACAAACTATCATTCTCTTACAGAGAAAGATGGTTTCAGCACTTGTGGTGCCTTTCTTTCTGTTCATTGCTTAGTTGCACTAACAGAGTGTTTCTGCTACACAGAAGCGATAAACTAAGCGACTTATGCTTAGAAGTTCAAACTTAGGTTCATGATCATAAAACTTGTCAACTCACTGTAATCTGTGTTTTGCATTGCTCAAACATTTCATTTAAAGATGTTAAGAACATCTTTAATGTGGCAAGCTTTTAGTCTTAACTTGCACAAACTATCATTCTCAAACAGAGAAAAAAGATTTTTAGCACTGCATGCTTTCTTTCTGTTCATTTGCTTAGTGCACTAACAGAGTGTTACTGTTCACAGAAGCGCTAAACTGAGCGTTTTAATGATTAGAAGCTCAAACATATGTGCAAGGTCAAGAAAGTAGTAAACTCAGTGAAATCTGTTTTTCTACAATGCTAAAGCACTTCATTAAGATGTAGAAACATATTTAACATGGGCAAGCCATAGTCTTAACTTTGCACAAACTATCATTCTCTAACAGAGAAAGAAGGTTTTCAGCACTAGCATGCTTTCTTTCTGTTCATTTGCTTAGTTGCACTTACAGAGTGTTACTGTTCACAGAAACGCTAAACTGAGCGTTTTATGCTTAGAATCTCAAACATATGTTCATGATCATGAAACTAGCATCTCACTGTAATCTGTGTTTTGCATTGCTCAAACATTTCATTTAAAGATGTTAGAAACATCTTTAATGTGGGCAAGCTTTAGTCTTAACTTTGCACAAACTATCATTCTCAAACAGAGAAAAAAGATTTTCAGCACTGCATGCTTTGTTTCTGTTCATTGCTCAGTTGCACTAACAGAGTGTTACTGTTCACAGAAAGCTCTAAACTGAGCGTTTTAATGATTAGAAGCTCAAACATATGTGCAAGGTCAAGAAAGGTAGTAACTCAGTGAAATCTGTTTTTCTACAATGCTAAAACACTTCATTTAAGATGTTAGAAACATATTTAAACATGGGAAAGCCATAGTCTTAACTTTGCACAAACTATCATTCTCTAACAGGAAAGAAGGTTTCAGCACTTGTGGCCTTTTCTTTCTGTTCATTTGCTTAGTTGCACTAACAGAGTGTTTCTGTACACAGAAGCGATATACTAAGCGACTTATGCTCTAGAAGTTCAAACTTAGGTTCATGATCATAAAACTTGTAACATCACTGAAATCTGTTTTTTGCATTGCTCAAACATTTCATTTAAAGATGATAGAAACAGCGTTTAATGTGGGCAAGCTTTAGTCTAACTTTGCACAAACTATCATTCTCTTACAGAGAAAGAAGGTTTCAGCACTTGTGGACTTTCTTTCTGTTCATTTGCTAGTTTGCACTAACAGAGGTTTCTGTACACAGAAGCGACTAACTAAGCGACTTATGCTTAGAAGTTCAAACTTAGGTTCATGATCATAAAACTTGTAACTCACTCTGAAATCTGTTTTTTGCATTGCTCAAACATTTCATTTAAAGATGATAGAACACAGCTTTAATGTGGGCAGCTTTAGTCTTAACTTTGCACACAACTATCATTCTCTTACAAAGAAAGAGGTTTAATGCACTTGTGGCCTTTCTTTCTGTTCATTTGCCTTAGATGCACTTACAGAGTGTTACTGTTCACAGAAAACGCTAAAACTGAGCGTTTTATGCTTAGAATCTCAATACATATGTTCATGATCATAAAACTTGTAACTCACTGAAATCTGTGTTCGCATTGCTGAATCATTTTATTTAAAGATGTTAGAACATCTTTAACATGGGCAAGCTATAGTCTTAACTTTGCACAAACTATCATTCTCTAACAGAGAAAGAAGGTTTTCAGCACTAGCATGCTTTCTTTCTGTTCATTTGCTTAGTTGCACTTACAGAGTGTTACTGTTCACAGAAACGCTAAACTGAGCGTTTTATGCTTAGAATCTCAAACATATGTTCATGATCATAAACTTGTAACTCACTGTAATCTGTGTTTTGCATTGCTCAAACATTTCATTTAAAGATGTTAGAAACATCTTTAATGTGGGCAAGCTTTAGTCTTAACTTTGCACAAACTATCATTCTCAAACAGAAAAAAAGATTTTCAGCACTTGCATGCTTTCTTTCTGTTCATTTGCTTAGTTGCACTAACAGAGTGTTACTGTTCACAGAAAGCGCTAAACTGAGCGTTTTAATGCTTAGAAGCTCAAACATATGTGCAAGGTCAAGAAAGTAGTAACTCACTGAAATCTGTTTTTCTACAATGCTAAAACACTTCATTTAAGATGTTAGAAACATATTTAACATGGGCAAGCCATAGTCTTAACTTTGCACAAACTATCATTCTCTAACAGAGAAAGAAGGTTTTCAGCACTAGCATGCTTTCTTTCTGTTCATTTGCTTAGTTGCACTTACAGAGTGTTACTGTTCACAGAAACGCTAAACTGAGCGTTTTATGCTTAGAATCTCAAACATATGTTCATGATCATAAAACTAGCATCTCACTGTAATCTGTTTTGCATTGCTCAAACATTTCATTTAAAGATGTTAGAAACATCTTTAATGTGGGCAAGCTTTAGTCTTAACTTTGAACAAATTATTATTCTCTAACAGAGAAAGTAGGTTTGCAGCACTTGCATGCTTTATTGCTGTTCATTTGCTTAGTTGCACTAACAGAGTGTTACTGTTCACAGAAAGCGCTAAACTAAGCGTTTATGCTTAGAATCTCAAACATATGTTAATGATCATAAAACTTATAACTCACTGTAATCTGTGTTTTGCATTGCTCAAACATTTCATTTAAAGATGTTAGAAACATCTTTAATGTGGGCAAGCTTTAGTCTTAACTTTGCACAAACTATCATTCTCAAACAGAGAAAAAGATTTTCAGCACTTGCATGCTTTCTTTCTGTTCATTTGCTTAGTTGCACTAACAGAGGTTTACTGTTCACAGAAAGCGCTAAACTGAGCGTTTTAATGCTTAGAAGCTCAAACATATGTGCAAGGTCAAGAAAGTAGTAACTCAGTGAAATCTGTTTTTCTACAATGCTAAAACACTTCATTTAAGATGTTAGAAACATATTTAACATGGGCAAGCTATAGTCTTAACTTTGCACAAACTATCATTCTCTAACAGAGAAAGAAGGTTTTCAGCACTAGCATGCTTTCTTTCTGTTCATTTGCTTAGTTGCACTTACAGAGTGTTACTGTTCACAGAAACGCTAAACTGAGCGTTTTATGCTTAGAATCTCAAACATATGTTCATGATCATGAAACTAGCATCTCACTGTAATCTGTGTTTGCATTGCTCAAACATTTCATTTAAAGATGTTAGAAACATCTTTAATGTGGGCAAGCTTTAGTCTTAACTTTGAACAAAATATCATTCTCTAACAGACAAAAAAGGTTGGCAGCACTTGCATGCTTTATTTGCTGTTCATTTGCTTAGTTGCACTAACAGAGGTTTACTGTTCACAAAAACGCTAAACTGAGCGTTTTATGCTTAGAATCTCAAACATTGTTCATGATCATAAAACTTGTAACTCACTGAAATCTGTGTTCTGCATTGCTGAATCATTTTATTTAAAGATGTTAGAAACATCTTTAATGTGGGCAAGCTTTAGTCTTATATTTTGCACAAACTATCATTCTCTAACAGAGAAAGAGGTTTTCAGCACTTGTGGCCTTTCTTTCTGTTCATTTGCTTAGTTGCACTAACAGAGTGTTTCTGTACACAGAAGCGATAAACTAAGCGACTTATGCTTAGAAGTTCAAACTTAGGTTCATGATCATAAAACTTGTAACTCACTGAATCTGTTTTTTGCATTGCTCAAACATTTCATTTAAAGATGATAGAAACAGCTTTAATGTGGGCAAGCTTTAGTCTTAACTTTGCACAAACTATCATTCTCTTACAGAGAAGAAGGTTTTAAGCACTTGTGGCCTTTCTTTCTGTTCATTTGCTTAGATGCACTTACAGAGTGTTACTGTTCACAGAAACGCTAAACTGAGCGTTTTATGCTTAGAATCTCAACATATGTTCATGATCAAAAAACTTGTAACTCACTGAAATCTGTGTTCTGCATTGCTGAATCATTTTATTTAAAGATGTTAGAAACATCTTTAACATGGGCAAGCTATAGTCTTAAGTTTGCACAAACTATCATTCTCTAACAGAGAAAGAAGGTTTCAGCACTAGCATGCTTCTTTCTGTTCATTTGCCTTAGTTGCACTTACAGAGTGTTACTGTTCACAGAAACGCTAACTGAGCGTTTTATGCTTAGAATCTCAAACATATGTTCATGATCATGAAACTAGCATCTCACTGTATCTGTGTTTTGCATTGCTCAAACATTTCATTTAAAGATGTTAGAAACATCTTTAATGTGGGCAAGCTTTAGTCTTAACTTTGCACAAACAATCATTCTCGAACAGAGAAAGAAGATTTTCAGCACTTGCATGCTTTCTTTCTGTTCATTTGATTAGTTGCACTAACAGAGTGTTACTGTTCACAGAAGCGCTAAACTGAGCGTTTTATGCTTAGAAGCTCAAACATATGTGCAAGACCATGCAAGTAGTAATTCACTGAAATCTGTGTTCTGCATTGCTGAATCATTTTATTTAAAGATGTTAGAAACTTCTTTAATGTGGGCAAGCTTTTGTCTTACTTTGCACAACTATCATTCTCTTAAGAGAAAGATGGTTTTCAGGCACTTGTGGCCTTTCTTTCTGTTCATTTGCTTAGTTGGCACTAACAGAGTGTTTCTGTACACAGAAGCGATAAACTAAGCGACTATGCTTAGAAGTCAAACTTAGGTTCATGATCATAAACTTGTAACTCACTGTAATCTGTGTTTTGCATTGCTCAACATTTCATTTAAAGATGTTAGAAACATCTTTAATGTGGGCAAGCTTTAGTCTTAACTTTGCACAAACTATCATTCTCAAACAGAGAAAAAAGATTTTAGCACTTTGCATGCTTTCTTTCTGTTCATTTGCTTAGTTGCACTAACAGAGTGTTACTGTTCACAGAAAGCGCTAAACTGAGCGTTTAATGATTAGAAGCTCAAACATATGTGCAAGGTCAAGAAAGTAGTAACTCAGTGAAATCTGTTTTTCTACAATGCTAAAGCACTTCATTTAAGATGTAGAAACATATTTAACATGGGCAAGCCATAGTCTTAACTTTGCACAAACTATCATTCTCTAACAGAGAAAGAAGGTTTTCAGCACTAGCATGCTTTCTTTCTGTTCATTTGCTTAGTTGCACTTACAGAGTGTTACTGTTCACAGAAACGCTAAACTGAGCGTTTTATGCTTAGAATCTCAAACATATGTTCATGATCATAAAACTTGTAACTCACTGTAATGTGTTTTGCATTGCTCAAACATTTCATTTAAAGATGTTAGAAACATCTTTAATGTGGGCAAGCTTTAGTCTTAACTTTGCACAAACTATCATTCTCAACAGAGAAAAAAGATTTTCAGCACTTGCATGCTTTCTTTCTGTTCATTTGCTTAGTTTGCACTAACAGAGTGTACTGTTCACAGAAAGCGCTAAACTGAGCGTTTTAATGCTTAGAAGCTCAAACATATGTGCAAGGTCAAGAAAGTAGTAACTCACTGAAATCTGTTTTTCTACAATGCTAAACACTTCATTTAAGATGTTAGAAACATATTTAACATGGGCAAGCCATAGTCTTAACTTTGCACAAACTATCATTCTCTAACAGAGAAAGAAGGTTTCAGCACTAGCATGCTTTCTTTCTGTTCATTTGCTTTGCACTTACAGAGTGTTACTGTTCACAGAAACGCTAAACTGAGCGTTTTATGCTTAGAATCTCAAACATATGTTCATGATCATGAAACTAGCATCTCACTGTAATCTGTGTTTTGCATTGCTCAAACATTTCATTTAAAGATGTTAGAACATCTTTAATGTGGCAAGCTTTAGTCTTAACTTTGAACAAATTATTACTCTAACAGAGAAAGTAGGTTTGCAGCACTTGCATGCTTTATTGCTGTTCATTTGCTTAGTTGCACTAACAGAGTGTTACTGTTCACAGAAAGCGCTAAACTAAGCGTTTATGCTTAGAATCTCAACATATGTTAATGATCATAAAACTTATAACTCACTGTAATCTGTGTTTGCATTGCTCAAACATTTCATTTAAAGATGTTAGAAACATCTTAATGTGGGCAAGCTTTAGTCTTAACTTTGCACAAACTATCATTCTCAAAGAGAAAAAAGATTTTCAGCACTTGCAGCTTTCTTTCTGTTCATTTGCTTAGTTGCACTAACAGAGGTTTACTGTCACAGAAAGCGCTAAACTGAGCGTTTTTAATGCTTAGAAGCTCAAACATATGTGCAAGGTCAAGAAAGTAGTAACTCAGTGTGAAATCTGTTTTTTCTACAATGCTAAAACACTTCATTTAAGATGTTAGAAACATATTTAACATGGGCAAGCTATAGTCTTAACTTTGCACAAACTATCATTCTCTAACAGAGAAAGAAGGTTTTCAGCACTAGCATGCTTTCTTTCTGTTCATTTGCTTAGTTGCACTTACAGAGTGTTACTGTTCACAGAAACGCTAAACTGAGCGTTTTATGCTTAGAATCTCAAACATATGTTCATGATCATGAAACTAGCATCTCACTGTAATCTGTGTTTTGCATTGCTCAAACATTTCATTTAAAGATGTTAGAAACATCTTTAATGTGGGCAAGCTTTAGTCTTAACTTTGAACAAAATATCATTCTCTAACAGACAAAAAAGGTTTGCAGCACTTGCATGCTTTATTGCTGTTCATTTGCTTAGTTGCACTAACAGAGTGTTACTGTTCACAAAAACGCTAAACTGAGCGTTTTATGCTTAGAATCTCAAACATATGTTCATGATCATAAAACTTGTAACTCACTGAAATCTGTGTTCTGCAATTGCTGAATCATTTTATTTAAAGATGTTAGAAACATCTTTAATGTGGGCAAGCTTTAGTCTAATTTTGCACAAACTATCATTCTCTAACAGAGAAAGAAGGTTTTCAGCACTTGTGGCCTTTCTTTCTGTTCATTTGCTTAGTTGCACTAACAGAGTGTTTCTGTACACAGAAGCGATAAACTAAGCGACTTATGCTTAGAAGTTCAAACTTAGGTTCATGATCATAAAACTTGTAACTCACTGAAATCTGTTTTTTGCATTGCTCAAACATTTCATTTAAAGATGATAGAAACAGCTTTAATGTGGGCAAGCTTTAGTCTTAACTTTGCACAAACTATCATTCTCTTACAGAGAAAGAAGGTTTTAAGCACTTGTGGCCTTTCTTTCTGTTCATTTGCTTAGATGCACTTACAGAGTGTTACTGTTCACAGAAACGCTAAACTGAGCGTTTTATGCTTAGAATCTCAAACATATGTTCATGATCAAAAAACTTGTAACTCACTGAAATCTGTGTTCTGCATTGCTGAATCATTTTATTTAAGATGTTAGAAACATCTTTAACATGGGCAAGCTATAGTCTTAAGTTTGCACAAACTATCATTCTCTAACAGAGAAAGAAGGTTTTCAGCACTAGCATGCTTTCTTTCTGTTCATTTGCTTAGTTGCACTTACAGAGTGTTACTGTTCACAGAAACGCTAAACTGAGCGTTTATGCTTAGAATCTCAAACATATGTTCATGATCATGAAACTAGCATCTCACTGTAATCTGTGTTTTGCATTGCTCAAACATTTCATTTAAAGATGTTAGAAACATCTTTAATGTGGGCAAGCTTTAGTCTTAACTTTGCACAAACAATCATTCTCGAACAGAGAAAGAAGATTTCAGCACTTGCATGCTTTCTTTCTGTTCATTTGATTAGTTGCACTAACAGAGTGTTACTGTTCACAGAAAGCGCTAAACTGAGCGTTTTATGCTTAGAAGCTCAAACATATGTGCAAGACCATGCAAGTAGTAATTCACTGAAATCTGTGTTCTGCATTGCTGAATCATTTTATTTAAAGATGTTAGAAACTTCTTTAATGTGGGCAAGCTTTTGTCTTAACTTTGCACAAACTATCATTCTCTTACAGAGAAAGATGGTTTTCAGCACTTGTGGCCTTTCTTTCTGTTCATTTGCTTAGTTGCACTAACAGAGTGTTTCTGTACACAGAAGCGATAAACTAAGCGACTTATGCTTAGAAGTTCAAACTTAGGTTCATGATCATAAAACTTGTAACTCACTGTAATCTGTGTTTGCATTGCTCAAACATTTCATTTAAAGATGTTAGAAACATCTTTAATGTGGGCAAGCTTTAGTCTTAACTTTGCACAAACTATCATTCTCAAACAGAGAAAAAAGATTTTAGCACTTGCATGCTTTCTTTCTGTTCATTTGCTTAGTTGCACTAACAGAGTGTTACTGTTCACAGAAAGCGCTAAACTGAGCGTTTAATGATTAGAAGCTCAAACATATGTGCAAGGTCAAGAAAGTAGTAACTCAGTGAAATCTGTTTTTCTACAATGCTAAAGCACTCATTTAAGATGTAGAAACATATTTAACATGGGCAAGCCATAGTCTTAACTTTGCACAAACTATCATTCTCTAACAGAGAAAGAAGGTTTTCAAGCACTAGCATGCTTTTCTTTCTGTTCATTTGCTTAGTTGCACTTACAGAGTGTTACTGTTCACAGAAACGCTAAACTGAGCGTTTTATGCTTAGAATCTCAAACATATGTTCATGATCATAAAACTTGTAACTCACTGTAATCTGTGTTTTGCATTGCTCAAACATTTCATTTAAAGATGTTAGAAACATCTTTAATGTGGGCAAGCTTTAGTCTTAACTTTGCACAAACTATCATTCTCAAACAGAGAAAAAAGATTTTCAGCACTTGCATGCTTTCTTTCTGTTCATTTGCTTAGTTGCACTACAGAGTGTTACTGTTCACAGAAAGCGCTAAACTGAGCGTTTTAATGCTTAGAAGCTCAAACATATGTGCAAGGTCAAGAAAGTAGTAACTCACTGAAATCTGTTTTTCTACAATGCTAAAACACTTCATTTAAGATGTTAGAACATATTTAACATGGGCAAGCCATAGTCTTAACTTTGCACAAACTATCATTCTCTAACAGAGAAAGAAGGTTTTCAGCACTAGCATGCTTTCTTTCTGTTCATTTGCTTAGTTGCACTTACAGAGTGTTACTGTTCACAGAAACGCTAAACTGAGCGTTTTATGCTTAGAATCTCAAACATATGTTCATGATCATGAAACTAGCATCTCACTGTAATCTGTGTTTTGCATTGCTCAAACATTTCATTTAAAGATGTTTAGAAACATCTTAATGTGGGCAAGCTTTAGTCTTAACTTTGAACAAATTATTATTCTCTAACAGAGAAAGTAGGTTTGCAGCACTTGCATGCTTTATTGCTGTTCATTTTGCTTAGTTGCACTAACAGAGTGTTACTGTTCACAGAAACGCTAAACTAAGCGTTTTATGCTTAGAATCTCAAACATATGTTAATGATCATAAAACTTATAACTCACTGTAATCTGTGTTTGCATTGCTCAAACATTTCATTTAAAGATGTTAGAAACATCTTTAATGTGGGCAAGCTTAGTCTTAACTTTGCACAAACTATCATTCTCAAACAGAGAAAAAAGATTTTCAGCACTTGCATGCTTTCTTTCTGTTCATTTGCTTAGTTGCACTAACAGAGGTTTACTGTTCACAGAAAGCGCTAAACTGAGCGTTTTAATGCTTAGAAGCTCAAACATATGTGCAAGGTCAAGAAAGTAGTAACTCAGTGAAATCTGTTTTTCTACAATGCTAAAACACTTCATTTAAGATGTTAGAAACATATTTAACATGGGCAAGCTATAGTCTTAACTTTGCACAAACTATCATTCTCTAACAGAGAAAGAAGGTTTTCAGCACTAGCATGCTTTCTTTCTGTTCATTTGCTTAGTTGCACTTACAGAGTGTTACTGTTCACAGAAACGCTAAACTGAGCGTTTTATGCTTAGAATCTCAAACATATGTTCATGATCATGAAACTAGCATCTCACTGTAATCTGTGTTTTGCATTGCTCAAACATTTCATTTAAAGATGTTAGAAACATCTTTAATGTGGGCAAGCTTTAGTCTTAACTTTGAACAAATATCATTCTCTAACAGACAAAAAAGGTTTGCAGCACTTGCATGCTTTATTGCTGTTCATTTGCTTAGTTGCACTAACAGAGTGTTACTGTTCACAAAAACGCTAAACTGAGCGTTTTATGCTTAGAATCTCAAACATATGTTCATGATCATAAAACTTGTAACTCACTGAAATCTGTGTTCTGCATTGCTGAATCATTTTATTTAAAGATGTTAGAAACATCTTTAATGTGGGCAAGCTTTAGTCTTAATTTTGCACAAACTATCATTCTCTAACAGAGAAAGAAGGTTTTCAGCACTTGTGGCCTTTCTTTCTGTTCATTTGCTTAGTTGCACTAACAGAGTGTTTCTGTACACAGAAGCGATAAACTAAGCGACTTATGCTTAGAAGTTCAAACTTAGGTTCATGATCATAAAACTTGTAACTCACTGAAATCTGTTTTTTGCATTGCTCAAACATTTCATTTAAAGATGATAGAAACAGCTTTAATGTGGGCAAGCTTTAGTCTTAACTTTGCACAAACTATCATTCTCTTACAGAGAAAGAAGGTTTTAAGCACTTGTGGCCTTTCTTTCTGTTCATTTGCTTAGATGCACTTACAGAGTGTTACTGTTCACAGAAACGCTAAACTGAGCGTTTTATGCTTAGAATCTCAAACATATGTTCATGATCAAAAAACTTGTAACTCACTGAAATCTGTGTTCTGCATTGCTGAATCATTTTATTTAAAGATGTTAGAAACATCTTTAACATGGGCAAGCTATAGTCTTAAGTTTGCACAAACTATCATTCTCTAACAGAGAAAGAAGGTTTTCAGCACTAGCATGCTTTCTTTCTGTTCATTTGCTTAGTTGCACTTACAGAGTGTTACTGTTCACAGAAACGCTAAACTGAGCGTTTTATGCTTAGAATCTCAAACATATGTTCATGATCATGAAACTAGCATCTCACTGTAATCTGTGTTTTGCATTGCTCAAACATTTCATTTAAAGATGTTAGAAACATCTTTAATGTGGGCAAGCTTTAGTCTTAACTTTGCACAAACAATCATTCTCGAACAGAGAAAGAAGATTTTCAGCACTTGCATGCTTTCTTTCTGTTCATTTGATTAGTTGCACTAACAGAGTGTTACTGTTCACAGAAAGCGCTAAACTGAGCGTTTTATGCTTAGAAGCTCAAACATATGTGCAAGACCATGCAAGTAGTAATTCACTGAAATCTGTGTTCTGCATTGCTGAATCATTTTATTTAAAGATGTTAGAAACTTCTTTAATGTGGGCAAGCTTTTGTCTTAACTTTGCACAAACTATCATTCTCTTACAGAGAAAGATGGTTTTCAGCACTTGTGGCCTTTCTTTCTGTTCATTTGCTTAGTTGCACTAACAGAGTGTTTCTGTACACAGAAGCGATAAACTAAGCGACTTATGCTTAGAAGTTCAAACTTAGGTTCATGATCATAAAACTTGTAACTCACTGTAATCTGTGTTTTGCATTGCTCAAACATTTCATTTAAAGATGTTAGAAACATCTTTAATGTGGGCAAGCTTTAGTCTTAACTTTGCACAAACTATCATTCTCAAACAGAGAAAAAAGATTTTTAGCACTTGCATGCTTTCTTTCTGTTCATTTGCTTAGTTGCACTAACAGAGTGTTACTGTTCACAGAAAGCGCTAAACTGAGCGTTTTAATGATTAGAAGCTCAAACATATGTGCAAGGTCAAGAAAGTAGTAACTCAGTGAAATCTGTTTTTCTACAATGCTAAAGCACTTCATTTAAGATGTAGAAACATATTTAACATGGGCAAGCCATAGTCTTAACTTTGCACAAACTATCATTCTCTAACAGAGAAAGAAGGTTTTCAGCACTAGCATGCTTTCTTTCTGTTCATTTGCTTAGTTGCACTTACAGAGTGTTACTGTTCACAGAAACGCTAAACTGAGCGTTTTATGCTTAGAATCTCAAACATATGTTCATGATCATGAAACTAGCATCTCACTGTAATCTGTGTTTTGCATTGCTCAAACATTTCATTTAAAGATGTTAGAAACATCTTTAATGTGGGCAAGATTTAGTCTTAACTTTGCACAAACTATCATTCTCAAACAGAGAAAAAAGATTTTCAGCACTTGCATGCTTTGTTTCTGTTCATTTGCTCAGTTGCACTAACAGAGTGTTACTGTTCACAGAAAGCTCTAAACTGAGCGTTTTAATGATTAGAAGCTCAAACATATGTGCAAGGTCAAGAAAGTAGTAACTCAGTGAAATCTGTTTTTCTACAATGCTAAAACACTTCATTTAAGATGTTAGAAACATATTTAACATGGGAAAGCCATAGTCTTAACTTTGCACAAACTATCATTCTCTAACAGAGAAAGAAGGTTTTCAGCACTTGTGGCCTTTCTTTCTGTTCATTTGCTTAGTTGCACTAACAGAGTGTTTCTGTACACAGAAGCGATATACTAAGCGACTTATGCTTAGAAGTTCAAACTTAGGTTCATGATCATAAAACTTGTAACTCACTGAAATCTGTTTTTTGCATTGCTCAAACATTTCATTTAAAGATGATAGAAACAGCTTTAATGTGGGCAAGCTTTAGTCTTAACTTTGCACAAACTATCATTCTCTTACAGAGAAAGAAGGTTTTAAGCACTTGTGGCCTTTCTTTCTGTTCATTTGCTTAGTTGCACTAACAGAGTGTTTCTGTACACAGAAGCGATAAACTAAGCGACTTATGCTTAGAAGTTCAAACTTAGGTTCATGATCATAAAACTTGTAACTCACTGAAATCTGTTTTTTGCATTGCTCAAACATTTCATTTAAAGATGATAGAAACAGCTTTAATGTGGGCAAGCTTTAGTCTTAACTTTGCACAAACTATCATTCTCTTACAAAGAAAGAAGGTTTTAAGCACTTGTGGCCTTTCTTTCTGTTCATTTGCTTAGATGCACTTACAGAGTGTTACTGTTCACAGAAACGCTAAACTGAGCGTTTTATGCTTAGAATCTCAAACATATGTTCATGATCATAAAACTTGTAACTCACTGAAATCTGTGTTCTGCATTGCTGAATCATTTTATTTAAAGATGTTAGAAACATCTTTAACATGGGCAAGCTATAGTCTTAACTTTGCACAAACTATCATTCTCTAACAGAGAAAGAAGGTTTTCAGCACTAGCATGCTTTCTTTCTGTTCATTTGCTTAGTTGCACTTACAGAGTGTTACTGTTCACAGAAACGCTAAACTGAGCGTTTTATGCTTAGAATCTCAAACATATGTTCATGATCATAAAACTTGTAACTCACTGTAATCTGTGTTTTGCATTGCTCAAACATTTCATTTAAAGATGTTAGAAACATCTTTAATGTGGGCAAGCTTTAGTCTTAACTTTGCACAAACTATCATTCTCAAACAGAGAAAAAAAGATTTTCAGCACTTGCATGCTTTCTTTCTGTTCATTTGCTTAGTTGCACTAACAGAGTGTTACTGTTCACAGAAAGCGCTAAACTGAGCGTTTTAATGCTTAGAAGCTCAAACATATGTGCAAAGTCAAGAAAGTAGTAACTCACTGAAATCTGTTTTTCTACAATGCTAAAACACTTCATTTAAGATGTTAGAAACATATTTAACATGGGCAAGCCATAGTCTTAACTTTGCACAAAACTATCATTCTCTAACAGAGAAAGAAGGTTTTCAGCACTAGCATGCTTTCTTTCTGTTCATTTGCTTAGTTGCACTTACAGAGTGTTACTGTTCACAGAAACGCTAAACTGAGCGTTTTATGCTTAGAATCTCAAACATATGTTCATGATCATGAAACTAGCATCTCACTGTAATCTGTGTTTTGCATTGCTCAAACATTTCATTTAAAGATGTTAGAAACATCTTTAATGTGGGCAAGCTTTAGTCTTAACTTTGAACAAATTATTATTCTCTAACAGAGAAAGTAGGTTTGCAGCACTTGCATGCTTTATTGCTGTTCATTTGCTTAGTTGCACTAACAGAGTGTTACTGTTCACAGAAAGCGCTAAACTAAGCGTTTTATGCTTAGAATCTCAAACATATGTTAATGATCATAAAACTTATAACTCACTGTAATCTGTGTTTTGCATTGCTCAAACATTTCATTTAAAGATGTTAGAAACATCTTTAATGTGGGCAAGCTTTAGTCTTAACTTTGCACAAACTATCATTCTCAAACAGAGAAAAAAGATTTTCAGCACTTGCATGCTTTCTTTCTGTTCATTTGCTTAGTTGCACTAACAGAGGTTTACTGTTCACAGAAAGCGCTAAACTGAGCGTTTTAATGCTTAGAAGCTCAAACATATGTGCAAGGTCAAGAAAGTAGTAACTCAGTGAAATCTGTTTTTCTACAATGCTAAAACACTTCATTTAAGATGTTAGAAACATATTTAACATGGGCAAGCTATAGTCTTAACTTTGCACAAACTATCATTCTCTAACAGAGAAAGAAGGTTTTCAGCACTAGCATGCTTTCTTTCTGTTCATTTGCTTAGTTGCACTTACAGAGTGTTACTGTTCACAGAAACGCTAAACTGAGCGTTTTATGCTTAGAATCTCAAACATATGTTCATGATCATGAAACTAGCATCTCACTGTAATCTGTGTTTTGCATTGCTCAAACATTTCATTTAAAGATGTTAGAAACATCTTTAATGTGGGCAAGCTTTAGTCTTAACTTTGAACAAAATATCATTCTCTAACAGACAAAAAAGGTTTGCAGCACTTGCATGCTTTATTGCTGTTCATTTGCTTAGTTGCACTAACAGAGTGTTACTGTTCACAAAAACGCTAAACTGAGCGTTTTATGCTTAGAATCTCAAACATATGTTCATGATCATAAAACTTGTAACTCACTGAAATCTGTGTTCTGCATTGCTGAATCATTTTATTTAAAGATGTTAGAAACATCTTTAATGTGGGCAAGCTTTAGTCTTAATTTTGCACAAACTATCATTCTCTAACAGAGAAAGAAGGTTTTCAGCACTTGTGGCCTTTCTTTCTGTTCATTTGCTTAGTTGCACTAACAGAGTGTTTCTGTACACAGAAGCGATAAACTAAGCGACTTATGCTTAGAAGTTCAAACTTAGGTTCATGATCATAAAACTTGTAACTCACTGAAATCTGTTTTTTGCATTGCTCAAACATTTCATTTAAAGATGATAGAAACAGCTTTAATGTGGGCAAGCTTTAGTCTTAACTTTGCACAAACTATCATTCTCTTACAGAGAAAGAAGGTTTTAAGCACTTGTGGCCTTTCTTTCTGTTCATTTGCTTAGATGCACTTACAGAGTGTTACTGTTCACAGAAACGCTAAACTGAGCGTTTTATGCTTAGAATCTCAAACATATGTTCATGATCAAAAAACTTGTAACTCACTGAAATCTGTGTTCTGCATTGCTGAATCATTTTATTTAAAGATGTTAGAAACATCTTTAATGTGGGCAAGCTTTAGTCTTAACTTTGCACAAACAATCATTCTCGAACAGAGAAAGAAGATTTTCAGCACTTGCATGCTTTCTTTCTGTTCATTTGATTAGTTGCACTAACAGAGTGTTACTGTTCACAGAAAGCGATAAACTGAGCGTTTTATGCTTAGAAGCTCAAACATATGTGCAAGACCATGCAAGTAGTAATTCACTGAAATCTGTGTTCTGCATTGCTGAATCATTTTATTTAAAGATGTTAGAAACTTCTTTAATGTGGGCAAGCTTTTGTCTTAACTTTGCACAAACTATCATTCTCTTACAGAGAAAGATGGTTTTCAGCACTTGTGGCCTTTCTTTCTGTTCATTTGCTTAGTTGCACTAACAGAGTGTTTCTGTACACAGAAGCGATAAACTAAGCGACTTATGCTTAGAAGTTCAAACTTAGGTTCATGATCATAAAACTTGTAACTCACTGTAATCTGTGTTTTGCATTGCTCAAACATTTCATTTAAAGATGTTAGAAACATCTTTAATGTGGGCAAGCTTTAGTCTTAACTTTGCACAAACTATCATTCTCAAATAGAGAAAAAAGATTTTTAGCACTTGCATGCTTTCTTTCTGTTCATTTGCTTAGTTGCACTAACAGAGTGTTACTGTTCACAGAAAGCGCTAAACTGAGCGTTTTAATGATTAGAAGCTCAAACATATGTGCAAGGTCAAGAAAGTAGTAACTCAGTGAAATCTGTTTTTCTACAATGCTAAAGCACTACATTTAAGATGTAGAAACATATTTAACATGGGCAAGCCATAGTCTTAACTTTGCACAAACTATCATTCTCTAACAGAGAAAGAAGGTTTTCAGCACTAGCATGCTTTCTTTCTGTTCATTTGCTTAGTTGCACTTACAGAGTGTTACTGTTCACAGAAACGCTAAACTGAGCGTTTTATGCTTAGAATCTCAAACATATGTTCATGATCATAAAACTTGTAACTCACTGAAATCTGTGTTCTGCATTGCTGAATCATTTTATTTAAAGATGTTAGAAACATCTTTAATGTGGGCAAGCTTTAGTCTTAACTTTGCACAAACTATCATTCTCAAACAGAGAAAAAAGATTTTCAGCACTTGCATGCTTTGTTTCTGTTCATTTGCTCAGTTGCACTAACAGAGTGTTACTGTTCACAGAAAGCTCTAAACTGAGCGTTTTAATGATTAGAAGCTCAAACATATGTGCAAGGTCAAGAAAGTAGTAACTCAGTGAAATCTGTTTTTCTACAATGCTAAAACACTTCATTTAAGATGTTAGAAACATATTTAACATGGGAAAGCCATAGTCTTAACTTTGCACAAACTATCATTCTCTAACAGAGAAAGAAGGTTTTCAGCACTTGTGGCCTTTCTTTCTGTTCATTTGCTTAGTTGCAAACAGAGTGTTTCTGTACACAGAAGCGATATACTAAGCGACTTATGCTTAGAAGTTCAAACTTAGGTTCATGATCATAAAACTTGTAACTCACTGAAATCTGTTTTTTGCATTGCTCAAACATTTCATTTAAAGATGATAGAAACAGCTTTAATGTGGGCAAGCTTTAGTCTTAACTTTGCACAAACTATCATTCTCTTACAGAGAAAGAAGGTTTTAAGCACTTGTGGCCTTTCTTTCTGTTCATTTGCTTAGTTGCACTAACAGAGTGTTTCTGTACACAGAAGCGATAAACTAAGCGACTTATGCTTAGAAGTTCAAACTTAGGTTCATGATCATAAAACTTGTAACTCACTGAAATCTGTTTTTTGCATTGCTCAAACATTTCATTTAAAGATGATAGAAACAGCTTTAATGTGGGCAAGCTTTAGTCTTAACTTTGCACAAACTATCATTCTCTTACAAAGAAAGAAGGTTTTAAGCACTTGTGGCCTTTCTTTCTGTTCATTTGCTTAGATGCACTTACAGAGTGTTACTGTTCACAGAAACGCTAAACTGAGCGTTTTATGCTTAGAATCTCAAACATATGTTCATGATCATAAAACTTGTAACTCACTGAAATCTGTGTTCTGCATTGCTGAATCATTTTATTTAAAGATGTTAGAAACATCTTTAACATGGGCAAGCTATAGTCTTAACTTTGCACAAACTATCATTCTCTAACAGAGAAAGAAGGTTTTCAGCACTAGCATGCTTTCTTTCTGTTCATTTGCTTAGTTGCACTTACAGAGTGTTACTGTTCACAGAAACGCTAAACTGAGCGTTTTATGCTTAGAATCTCAAACATATGTTCATGATCATAAAACTTGTAACTCACTGTAATCTGTGTTTTGCATTGCTCAAACATTTCATTTAAAGATGTTAGAAACATCTTTAATGTGGGCAAGCTTTAGTCTTAACTTTGCACAAACTATCATTCTCAAACAGAGAAAAAAGATTTTCAGCACTTGCATGCTTTCTTTCTGTTCATTTGCTTAGTTGCACTAACAGAGTGTTACTGTTCACAGAAAGCGCTAAACTGAGCGTTTTAATGCTTAGAAGCTCAAACATATGTGCAAGGTCAAGAAAGTAGTAACTCACTGAAATCTGTTTTTCTACAATGCTAAAACACTTCATTTAAGATGTTAGAAACATATTTAACATGGGCAAGCCATAGTCTTAACTTTGCACAAACTATCATTCTCTAACAGAGAAAGAAGGTTTTCAGCACTAGCATGCTTTCTTTCTGTTCATTTGCTTAGTTGCACTTACAGAGTGTTACTGTTCACAGAAACGCTAAACTGAGCGTTTTATGCTTAGAATCTCAAACATATGTTCATGATCATGAAACTAGCATCTCACTGTAATCTGTGTTTTGCATTGCTCAAACATTTCATTTAAAGATGTTAGAAACATCTTTAATGTGGGCAAGCTTTAGTCTTAACTTTGAACAAATTATTATTCTCTAACAGAGAAAGTAGGTTTGCAGCACTTGCATGCTTTATTGCTGTTCATTTGCTTAGTTGCACTAACAGAGTGTTACTGTTCACAGAAAGCGCTAAACTAAGCGTTTTATGCTTAGAATCTCAAACATATGTTAATGATCATAAAACTTATAACTCACTGTAATCTGTGTTTTGCATTGCTCAAACATTTCATTTAAAGATGTTAGAAACATCTTTAATGTGGGCAAGCTTTAGTCTTAACTTTGCACAAACTATCATTCTCAAACAGAGAAAAAAGATTTTCAGCACTTGCATGCTTTCTTTCTGTTCATTTGCTTAGTTGCACTAACAGAGGTTTACTGTTCACAGAAAGCGCTAAACTGAGCGTTTTAATGCTTAGAAGCTCAAACATATGTGCAAGGTCAAGAAAGTAGTAACTCAGTGAAATCTGTTTTTCTACAATGCTAAAACACTTCATTTAAGATGTTAGAAACATATTTAACATGGGCAAGCTATAGTCTTAACTTTGCACAAACTATCATTCTCTAACAGAGAAAGAAGGTTTTCAGCACTAGCATGCTTTCTTTCTGTTCATTTGCTTAGTTGCACTTACAGAGTGTTACTGTTCACAGAAACGCTAAACTGAGCGTTTTATGCTTAGAATCTCAAACATATGTTCATGATCATGAAACTAGCATCTCACTGTAATCTGTGTTTTGCATTGCTCAAACATTTCATTTAAAGATGTTAGAAACATCTTTAATGTGGGCAAGCTTTAGTCTTAACTTTGAACAAAATATCATTCTCTAACAGACAAAAAAGGTTTGCAGCACTTGCATGCTTTATTGCTGTTCATTTGCTTAGTTGCACTAACAGAGTGTTACTGTTCACAAAAACGCTAAACTGAGCGTTTTATGCTTAGAATCTCAAACATATGTTCATGATCATAAAACTTGTAACTCACTGAAATCTGTGTTCTGCATTGCTGAATCATTTTATTTAAAGATGTTAGAAACATCTTTAATGTGGGCAAGCTTTAGTCTTAATTTTGCACAAACTATCATTCTCTAACAGAGAAAGAAGGTTTTCAGCACTTGTGGCCTTTCTTTCTGTTCATTTGCTTAGTTGCACTAACAGAGTGTTTCTGTACACAGAAGCGATAAACTAAGCGACTTATGCTTAGAAGTTCAAACTTAGGTTCATGATCATAAAACTTGTAACTCACTGAAATCTGTTTTTTGCATTGCTCAAACATTTCATTTAAAGATGATAGAAACAGCTTTAATGTGGGCAAGCTTTAGTCTTAACTTTGCACAAACTATCATTCTCTTACAGAGAAAGAAGGTTTTAAGCACTTGTGGCCTTTCTTTCTGTTCATTTGCTTAGATGCACTTACAGAGTGTTACTGTTCACAGAAACGCTAAACTGAGCGTTTTATGCTTAGAATCTCAAACATATGTTCATGATCAAAAAACTTGTAACTCACTGAAATCTGTGTTCTGCATTGCTGAATCATTTTATTTAAAGATGTTAGAAACATCTTTAACATGGGCAAGCTATAGTCTTAAGTTTGCACAAACTATCATTCTCTAACAGAGAAAGAAGGTTTTCAGCACTAGCATGCTTTCTTTCTGTTCATTTGCTTAGTTGCACTTACAGAGTGTTACTGTTCACAGAAACGCTAAACTGAGCGTTTTATGCTTAGAATCTCAAACATATGTTCATGATCATGAAACTAGCATCTCACTGTAATCTGTGTTTTGCATTGCTCAAACATTTCATTTAAAGATGTTAGAAACATCTTTAATGTGGGCAAGCTTTAGTCTTAACTTTGCACAAACAATCATTCTCGAACAGAGAAAGAAGATTTTCAGCACTTGCATGCTTTCTTTCTGTTCATTTGATTAGTTGCACTAACAGAGTGTTACTGTTCACAGAAAGCGCTAAACTGAGCGTTTTATGCTTAGAAGCTCAAACATATGTGCAAGACCATGCAAGTAGTAATTCACTGAAATCTGTGTTCTGCATTGCTGAATCATTTTATTTAAAGATGTTAGAAACTTCTTTAATGTGGGCAAGCTTTTGTCTTAACTTTGCACAAACTATCATTCTCTTACAGAGAAAGATGGTTTTCAGCACTTGTGGCCTTTCTTTCTGTTCATTTGCTTAGTTGCACTAACAGAGTGTTTCTGTACACAGAAGCGATAAACTAAGCGACTTATGCTTAGAAGTTCAAACTTAGGTTCATGATCATAAAACTTGTAACTCACTGTAATCTGTGTTTTGCATTGCTCAAACATTTCATTTAAAGATGTTAGAAACATCTTTAATGTGGGCAAGCTTTAGTCTTAACTTTGCACAAACTATCATTCTCAAACAGAGAAAAAAGATTTTTAGCACTTGCATGCTTTCTTTCTGTTCATTTGCTTAGTTGCACTAACAGAGTGTTACTGTTCACAGAAAGCGCTAAACTGAGCGTTTTAATGATTAGAAGCTCAAACATATGTGCAAGGTCAAGAAAGTAGTAACTCAGTGAAATCTGTTTTTCTACAATGCTAAAGCACTTCATTTAAGATGTAGAAACATATTTAACATGGGCAAGCCATAGTCTTAACTTTGCACAAACTATCATTCTCTAACAGAGAAAGAAGGTTTTCAGCACTAGCATGCTTTCTTTCTGTTCATTTGCTTAGATGCACTTACAGAGTGTTACTGTTCACAGAAACGCTAAACTGAGCGTTTTATGCTTAGAATCTCAAACATATGTTCATGATCATAAAACTTGTAACTCACTGAAATCTGTGTTCTGCATTGCTGAATCATTTTATTTAAAGATGTTAGAAACATCTTTAACGTGGGCAAGCTATAGTCTTAACTTTGCACAAACTATCATTCTCTAACAGAGAAAGAAGGTTTTCAGCACTTGTGGCCTTTCTTTCTGTTCATTTGCTTAGTTGCACTAACAGAGTGTTTCTGTACACAGAAGCGATATACTAAGCGACTTATGCTTAGAAGTTCAAACTTAGGTTCATGATCATAAAACTTGTAACTCACTGAAATCTGTTTTTTGCATTGCTCAAACATTTCATTTAAAGATGATAGAAACAGCTTTAATGTGGGCAAGCTTTAGTCTTAACTTTGCACAAACTATCATTCTCTTACAGAGAAAGAAGGTTTTAAGCACTTGTGGCCTTTCTTTCTGTTCATTTGCTTAGTTGCACTAACAGAGTGATTCTGTACACAGAAGCGATAAACTAAGCGACTTATGCTTAGAAGTTCAAACTTAGGTTCATGATCATAAAACTTGTAACTCACTGAAATCTGTTTTTTGCATTGCTCAAACATTTCATTTAAAGATGATAGAAACAGCTTTAATGTGGGCAAGCTTTAGTCTTAACTTTGCACAAACTATCATTCTCTAACAGAGAAAGAAGGTTTTCAGCACTAGCATGCTTTCTTTCTGTTCATTTGCTTAGTTGCACTTACAGAGTGTTACTGTTCACAGAAACGCTAAACTGAGCGTTTTATGCTTAGAATCTCAAACATATGTTCATGATCATAAAACTTGTAACTCACTGTAATCTGTGTTTTGCATTGCTCAAACATTTCATTTAAAGATGTTAGAAACATCTTTAATGTGGGCAAGCTTTAGTCTTAACTTTGCACAAACTATCATTCTCAAACAGAGAAAAAAGATTTTCAGCACTTGCATGCTTTGTTTCTGTTCATTTGCTCAGTTGCACTAACAGAGTGTTACTGTTCACAGAAAGCGCTAAACTGAGCGTTTTAATGATTAGAAGCTCAAACATATGTGCAAGGTCAAGAAAGTAGTAACTCAGTGAAATCTGTTTTTCTACAATGCTAAAACACTTCATTTAAGATGTTAGAAACATATTTAACATGGGAAAGCCATAGTCTTAACTTTGCACAAACTATCATTCTCTAACAGAGAAAGAAGGTTTTCAGCACTAGCATGCTTTCTTTCTGTTCATTTGCTTAGTTGCACTAACAGAGTTTTACTGTTCACAGAAACGCCAAACTGAGCGTTTTATGCTTAGAATCTCAAACATATGTTCATGATCATAAAACTTGTAATTCACTGAAATCTGTGTTCTGCATTGCTGAATCATTTTATTTAAAGATGTTAGAAACTTCTTTAATGTGGGCAAGCTTTTGTCTTAACTTTGCACAAACTATCATTCTCTTACAGAGAAAGATGGTTTTCAGCACTTGTGGCCTTTCTTTCTGTTCATTTGCTTAGTTGCACTAACAGAGTGTTTCTGTACACAGAAGCGATAAACTAAGCGACTTATGCTTAGAAGTTCAAACTTAGGTTCATGATCATAAAACTTGTAACTCACTGTAATCTGTGTTTTGCATTGCTCAAACATTTCATTTAAAGATGTTAGAAACATCTTTAATGTGGGCAAGCTTTAGTCTTAACTTTGCACAAACTATCATTCTCAAATAGAGAAAAAAGATTTTTAGCACTTGCATGCTTTCTTTCTGTTCATTTGCTTAGTTGCACTAACAGAGTGTTACTGTTCACAGAAAGCGCTAAACTGAGCGTTTTAATGATTAGAAGCTCAAACATATGTGCAAGGTCAAGAAAGTAGTAACTCAGTGAAATCTGTTTTCCTACAATGCTAAAGCACTTCATTTAAGATGTAGAAACATATTTAACATGGGCAAGCCATAGTCTTAACTTTGCACAAACTATCATTCTCTAACAGAGAAAGAAGGTTTTCAGCACTAGCATGCTTTCTTTCTGTTCATTTGCTTAGTTGCACTTACAGAGTGTTACTGTTCACAGAAACGCTAAACTGAGCGTTTTATGCTTAGAATCTCAAACATATGTTCATGATCATGAAACTAGCATCTCACTGTAATCTGTGTTTTGCATTGCTCAAACATTTCATTTAAAGATGTTAGAAACATCTTTAATGTGGGCAAGCTTTAGTCTTAACTTTGAACAAAATATCATTCTCTAACAGACAAAAAAGGTTTGCAGCACTTGCATGCTTTATTGCTGTTCATTTGCTTAGTTGCACTAACAGAGTGTTACTGTTCACAAAAACGCTAAACTGAGCGTTTTATGCTTAGAATCTCAAACATATGTTCATGATCATAAAACTTGTAACTCACTGAAATCTGTGTTCTGCATTGCTGAATCATTTTATTTAAAGATGTTAGAAACATCTTTAATGTGGGCAAGCTTTAGTCTTAATTTTGCACAAACTATCATTCTCTAACAGAGAAAGAAGGTTTTCAGCACTTGTGGCCTTTCTTTCTGTTCATTTGCTTAGTTGCACTAACAGAGTGTTTCTGTACACAGAAGCGATAAACTAAGCGACTTATGCTTAGAAGTTCAAACTTAGGTTCATGATCATAAAACTTGTAACTCACTGAAATCTGTTTTTTGCATTGCTCAAACATTTCATTTAAAGATGATAGAAACAGCTTTAATGTGGGCAAGCTTTAGTCTTAACTTTGCACAAACTATCATTCTCTTACAGAGAAAGAAGGTTTTAAGCACTTGTGGCCTTTCTTTCTGTTCATTTGCTTAGTTGCACTAACAGAGTGATTCTGTACACAGAAGCGATAAACTAAGCGACTTATGCTTAGAAGTTCAAACTTAGGTTCATGATCATAAAACTTGTAACTCACTGAAATCTGTTTTTTGCATTGCTCAAACATTTCATTTAAAGATGATAGAAACAGCTTTAATGTGGGCAAGCTTTAGTCTTAACTTTGCACAAACTATCATTCTCTAACAGAGAAAGAAGGTTTTCAGCACTAGCATGCTTTCTTTCTGTTCATTTGCTTAGTTGCACTTACAGAGTGTTACTGTTCACAGAAACGCTAAACTGAGCGTTTTATGCTTAGAATCTCAAACATATGTTCATGATCATAAAACTTGTAACTCACTGTAATCTGTGTTTTGCATTGCTCAAACATTTCATTTAAAGATGTTAGAAACATCTTTAATGTGGGCAAGCTTTAGTCTTAACTTTGCACAAACTATCATTCTCAAACAGAGAAAAAAGATTTTCAGCACTTGCATGCTTTGTTTCTGTTCATTTGCTCAGTTGCACTAACAGAGTGTTACTGTTCACAGAAAGCGCTAAACTGAGCGTTTTAATGATTAGAAGCTCAAACATATGTGCAAGGTCAAGAAAGTAGTAACTCAGTGAAATCTGTTTTTCTACAATGCTAAAACACTTCATTTAAGATGTTAGAAACATATTTAACATGGGAAAGCCATAGTCTTAACTTTGCACAAACTATCATTCTCTAACAGAGAAAGAAGGTTTTCAGCACTAGCATGCTTTCTTTCTGTTCATTTGCTTAGTTGCACTAACAGAGTGTTACTGTTCACAGAAACGCCAAACTGAGCGTTTTATGCTTAGAATCTCAAACATATGTTCATGATCATAAAACTTGTAATTCACTGAAATCTGTGTTCTGCATTGCTGAATCATTTTATTTAAAGATGTTAGAAACTTCTTTAATGTGGGCAAGCTTTTGTCTTAACTTTGCACAAACTATCATTCTCTTACAGAGAAAGATGGTTTTCAGCACTTGTGGCCTTTCTTTCTGTTCATTTGCTTAGTTGCACTAACAGAGTGTTTCTGTACACAGAAGCGATAAACTAAGCGACTTATGCTTAGAAGTTCAAACTTAGGTTCATGATCATAAAACTTGTAACTCACTGTAATCTGTGTTTTGCATTGCTCAAACATTTCATTTAAAGATGTTAGAAACATCTTTAATGTGGGCAAGCTTTAGTCTTAACTTTGCACAAACTATCATTCTCAAATAGAGAAAAAAGATTTTTAGCACTTGCATGCTTTCTTTCTGTTCATTTGCTTAGTTGCACTAACAGAGTGTTACTGTTCACAGAAAGCGCTAAACTGAGCGTTTTAATGATTAGAAGCTCAAACATATGTGCAAGGTCAAGAAAGTAGTAACTCAGTGAAATCTGTTTTTCTACAATGCTAAAGCACTTCATTTAAGATGTAGAAACATATTTAACATGGGCAAGCCATAGTCTTAACTTTGCACAAACTATCATTCTCTAACAGAGAAAGAAGGTTTTCAGCACTAGCATGCTTTCTTTCTGTTCATTTGCTTAGTTGCACTTACAGAGTGTTACTGTTCACAGAAACGCTAAACTGAGCGTTTTATGCTTAGAATCTCAAACATATGTTCATGATCATGAAACTAGCATCTCACTGTAATCTGTGTTTTGCATTGCTCAAACATTTCATTTAAAGATGTTAGAAACATCTTTAATGTGGGCAAGCTTTAGTCTTAACTTTGAACAAAATATCATTCTCTAACAGACAAAAAAGGTTTGCAGCACTTGCATGCTTTATTGCTGTTCATTTGCTTAGTTGCACTAACAGAGTGTTACTGTTCACAAAAACGCTAAACTGAGCGTTTTATGCTTAGAATCTCAAACATATGTTCATGATCATAAAACTTGTAACTCACTGAAATCTGTGTTCTGCATTGCTGAATCATTTTATTTAAAGATGTTAGAAACATCTTTAATGTGGGCAAGCTTTAGTCTTAATTTTGCACAAACTATCATTCTCTAACAGAGAAAGAAGGTTTTCAGCACTTGTGGCCTTTCTTTCTGTTCATTTGCTTAGTTGCACTAACAGAGTGTTTCTGTACACAGAAGCGATAAACTAAGCGACTTATGCTTAGAAGTTCAAACTTAGGTTCATGATCATAAAACTTGTAACTCACTGAAATCTGTTTTTTGCATTGCTCAAACATTTCATTTAAAGATGATAGAAACAGCTTTAATGTGGGCAAGCTTTAGTCTTAACTTTGCACAAACTATCATTCTCTTACAGAGAAAGAAGGTTTTAAGCACTTGTGGCCTTTCTTTCTGTTCATTTGCTTAGATGCACTTACAGAGTGTTACTGTTCACAGAAACGCTAAACTGAGCGTTTTATGCTTAGAATCTCAAACATATGTTCATGATCAAAAAACTTGTAACTCACTGAAATCTGTGTTCTGCATTGCTGAATCATTTTATTTAAAGATGTTAGAAACATCTTTAACATGGGCAAGCTATAGTCTTAAGTTTGCACAAACTATCATTCTCTAACAGAGAAAGAAGGTTTTCAGCACTAGCATGCTTTCTTTCTGTTCATTTGCTTAGTTGCACTTACAGAGTGTTACTGTTCACAGAAACGCTAAACTGAGCGTTTTATGCTTAGAATCTCAAACATATGTTCATGATCATGAAACTAGCATCTCACTGTAATCTGTGTTTTGCATTGCTCAAACATTTCATTTAAAGATGTTAGAAACATCTTTAATGTGGGCAAGCTTTAGTCTTAACTTTGCACAAACAATCATTCTCGAACAGAGAAAGAAGATTTTCAGCACTTGCATGCTTTCTTTCTGTTCATTTGATTAGTTGCACTAACAGAGTGTTACTGTTCACAGAAAGCGCTAAACTGAGCGTTTTATGCTTAGAAGCTCAAACATATGTGCAAGACCATGCAAGTAGTAATTCACTGAAATCTGTGTTCTGCATTGCTAAATCATTTTATTTAAAGATGTTAGAAACTTCTTTAATGTGGGCAAGCTTTTGTCTTAACTTTGCACAAACTATCATTCTCTTACAGAGAAAGATGGTTTTCAGCACTTGTGGCCTTTCTTTCTGTTCATTTGCTTAGTTGCACTAACAGAGTGTTTCTGTACACAGAAGCGATAAACTAAGCGTCTTATGCTTAGAAGTTCAAACTTAGGTTCATGATCATAAAACTTGTAACTCACTGTAATCTGTGTTTTGCATTGCTCAAACATTTCATTAAAAGATGTTAGAAACATCTTTAATGTGGGCAAGCTTTAGTCTTAACTTTGCACAAACTATCATTCTCAAATAGAGAAAAAAGATTTTTAGCACTTGCATGCTTTCTTTCTGTTCATTTGCTTAGTTGCACTAACAGAGTGTTACTGTTCACAGAAAGCGCTAAACTGAGCGTTTTAATGATTAGAAGCTCAAACATATGTGCAAGGTCAAGAAAGTAGTAACTCAGTGAAATCTGTTTTTCTACAATGCTAAAGCACTTCATTTAAGATGTAGAAACATATTTAACATGGGCAAGCCATAGTCTTAACTTTGCACAAACTATCATTCTCTAACAGAGAAAGAAGGTTTTCAGCACTAGCATGCTTTCTTTCTGTTCATTTGCTTAGTTGCACTTACAGAGTGTTACTGTTCACAGAAACGCTAAACTGAGCGTTTTATGCTTAGAATCTCAAACATATGTTCATGATCATAAAACTTGTAACTCACTGAAATCTGTGTTCTGCATTGCTGAATCATTTTATTTAAAGATGTTAGAAACATCTTTAATGTGGGCAAGCTTTAGTCTTAATTTTGCACAAACTATCATTCTCTAACAGAGAAAGAAGGTTTTCAGCACTTGTGGCCTTTCTTTCTGTTCATTTGCTTAGTTGCACTAACAGAGTGTTTCTGTACACAGAAGCGATAAACTAAGCGACTTATGCTTAGAAGTTCAAACTTAGGTTCATGATCATAAAACTTGTAACTCACTGAAATCTGTTTTTTGCATTGCTCAAACATTTCATTTAAAGATGATAGAAACAGCTTTAATGTGGGCAAGCTTTAGTCTTAACTTTGCACAAACTATCATTCTCTTACAGAGAAAGAAGGTTTTAAGCACTTGTGGCCTTTCTGTTCATTTGCTTAGATGCACTTACAGAGTGTTACTGTTCACAGAAACGCTAAACTGAGCGTTTTATGCTTAGAATCTCAAACATATGTTCATGATCAAAAAACTTGTAACTCACTGAAATCTGTGTTCTGCATTGCTGAATCATTTTATTTAAAGATGTTAGAAACATCTTTAACATGGGCAAGCTATAGTCTTAAGTTTGCACAAACTATCATTCTCTAACAGAGAAAGAAGGTTTTCAGCACTAGCATGCTTTCTTTCTGTTCATTTGCTTAGTTGCACTTACAGAGTGTTACTGTTCACAGAAACGCTAAACTGAGCGTTTTATGCTTAGAATCTCAAACATATGTTCATGATCATGAAACTAGCATCTCACTGTAATCTGTGTTTTGCATTGCTCAAACATTTCATTTAAAGATGTTAGAAACATCTTTAATGTGGGCAAGCTTTAGTCTTAACTTTGCACAAACAATCATTCTCGAACAGAGAAAGAAGATTTTCAGCACTTGCATGCTTTCTTTCTGTTCATTTGATTAGTTGCACTAACAGAGTGTTACTGTTCACAGAAAGCGCTAAACTGAGCGTTTTATGCTTAGAAGCTCAAACATATGTGCAAGACCATGCAAGTAGTAATCCACTGAAATCTGTGTTCTGCATTGCTGAATCATTTTATTTAAAGATGTTAGAAACTTCTTTAATGTGGGCAAGCTTTTGTCTTAACTTTGCACAAACTATCATTCTCTTACAGAGAAAGATGGTTTTCAGCACTTGTGGCCTTTCTTTCTGTTCATTTGCTTAGTTGCACTAACAGAGTGTTTCTGTACACAGAAGCGATAAACTAAGCGACTTATGCTTAGAAGTTCAAACTTAGGTTCATGATCATAAAACTTGTAACTCACTGTAATCTGTGTTTTGCATTGCTCAAACATTTCATTTAAAGATGTTAGAAACATCTTTAATGTGGGCAAGCTTTAGTCTTAACTTTGCACAAACTATCATTCTCAAATAGAGAAAAAAGATTTTTAGCACTTGCATGCTTTCTTTCTGTTCATTTGCTTAGTTGCACTAACAGAGTGTTACTGTTCACAGAAAGCGCTAAACTGAGCGTTTTAATGATTAGAAGCTCAAACATATGTGCAAGGTCAAGAAAGTAGTAACTCAGTGAAATCTGTTTTTCTACAATGCTAAAGCACTTCATTTAAGATGTAGAAACATATTTAACATGGGCAAGCCATAGTCTTAACTTTGCACAAACTATCATTCTCTAACAGAGAAAGAAGGTTTTCAGCACTAGCATGCTTTCTTTCTGTTCATTTGCTTAGTTGCACTAACAGAGTGTTACTGTTCACAGAAACGCCAAACTGAGCATTTTATGCTTAGAATCTCAAACATATGTTCATGATCATAAAACTTGTAACTCACTGAAATCTGTGTTCTGCATTGCTGAATCATTTTATTTAAAGATGTTAGAAACATCTTTAATGTGGGCAAGCTTTAGTCTTAATTTTGCACAAACTATCATTCTCTAACAGAGAAAGAAGGTTTTCAGCACTTGTGGCCTTTCTTTCTGTTCATTTGCTTAGTTGCACTAACAGAGTGTTTCTGTACACAGAAGCGATAAACTAAGCGACTTATGCTTAGAAGTTCAAACTTAGGTTCATGATCATACAACTTGTAACTCACTGAAATCTGTTTTTTGCATTGCTCAAACATTTCATTTAAAGATGATAGAAACAGCTTTAATGTGGGCAAGCTTTAGTCTTAACTTTGCACAAACTATCATTCTCTTACAGAGAAAGAAGGTTTTAAGCACTTGTGGCCTTTCTTTCTGTTCATTTGCTTAGTTGCACTAACAGAGTGTTTCTGTACACAGAAGCGATAAACTAAGCGATTTATGCTTAGAAGTTCAAACTTAGGTTCATGATCATAAAACTTGTAACTCACTGAAATCTGTTTTTTGCATTGCTCAAACATTTCATTTAAAGATGATAGAAACAGCTTTAATGTGGGCAAGCTTTAGTCTTAACTTTGCACAAACTATCATTCTCTTACAAAGAAAGAAGGTTTTAAGCACTTGTGGCCTTTCTTTCTGTTCATTTGCTTAGATGCACTTACAGAGTGTTACTGTTCACAGAAACGCTAAACTGAGCGTTTTATGCTTAGAATCTCAAACATATGTTCATGATCATAAAACTTGTAACTCACTGAAATCTGTGTTCTGCATTGCTGAATCATTTTATTTAAAGATGTTAGAAACATCTTTAACATGGGCAAGCTATAGTCTTAACTTTGCACAAACTATCATTCTCTAACAGAGAAAGAAGGTTTTCAGCACTAGCATGCTTTCTTTCTGTTCATTTGCTTAGTTGCACTTACAGAGTGTTACTGTTCACAGAAACGCTAAACTGAGCGTTTTATGCTTAGAATCTCAAACATATGTTCATGATCATGAAACTAGCATCTCACTGTAATCTGTGTTTTGCATTGCTCAAACATTTCATTTAAAGATGTTAGAAACATCTTTAATGTGGGCAAGCTTTAGTCTTAACTTTGAACAAATTATTATTCTCTAACAGAGAAAGTAGGTTTGCAGCACTTGCATGCTTTATTGCTGTTCATTTGCTTAGTTGCACTAACAGAGTGTTACTGTTCACAGAAAGCGCTAAACTAAGCGATTTATGCTTAGAATCTCAAACATATGTTAATGATCATAAAACTTATAACTCACTGTAATCTGTGTTTTGCATTGCTCAAACATTTCATTTAAAGATGTTAGAAACATCTTTAATGTGGGCAAGCTTTAGTCTTAACTTTGCACAAACTATCATTCTCAAACAGAGAAAAAAGATTTTCAGCACTTGCATGCTTTCTTTCTGTTCATTTGCTTAGTTGCACTAACAGAGGTTTACTGTTCACAGAAAGCGCTAAACTGAGCGTTTTAATGCTTAGAAGCTCAAACATATGTGCAAGGTCAAGAAAGTAGTAACTCAGTGAAATCTGTTTTTCTACAATGCTAAAACACTTCATTTAAGATGTTAGAAACATATTTAACATGGGCAAGCTTTTGTCTTAACTTTGCACAAACTATCATTCTCTTACAGAGAAAGATGGTTTTCAGCACTTGTGGCCTTTCTTTCTGTTCATTTGCTTAGATGCACTTACAGAGTGTTACTGTTCACAGAAACGCTAAACTGAGCGTTTTATGCTTAGAATCTCAAACATATGTTCATGATCATAAAACTTGTAACTCACTGAAATCTGTGTTCTGCATTGCTGAATCATTTTATTTAAAGATGTTAGAAACATCTTTAACATGGGCAAGCTATAGTCTTAACTTTGCACAAACTATCATTCTCTAACAGAGAAAGAAGGTTTTCAGCACTAGCATGCTTTCTTTCTGTTCATTTGCTTAGTTGCACTTACAGAGTGTTACTGTTCACAGAAAAGCTAAACTGAGCGTTTTATGCTTAGAATCTCAAACATATGTTCATGATCATAAAACTTGTAACTCACTGTAATCTGTGTTTTGCATTGCTCAAACATTTCATTTAAAGATGTTAGAAACATCTTTAATGTGGGCAAGCTTTAGTCTTAACTTTGCACAAACTATCATTCTCAAACAGAGAAAAAAGATTTTCAGCACTTGCATGCTTTCTTTCTGTTCATTTGCTTAGTTGCACTAACAGAGTGTTACTGTTCACAGAAAGCGCTAAACTGAGCGTTTTAATGCTTAGAAGCTCAAACATATGTGCAAGGTCAAGAAAGTAGTAACTCACTGAAATCTGTTTTTCTACAATGCTAAAACACTTCATTTAAGATGTTAGAAACATATTTAACATGGGCAAGCCATAGTCTTAACTTTGCACAAACTATCATTCTCTAACAGAGAAAGAAGGTTTTCAGCACTAGCATGCTTTCTTTCTGTTCATTTGCTTAGTTGCACTTACAGAGTGTTACTGTTCACAGAAACGCTAAACTGAGCGTTTTATGCTTAGAATCTCAAACATATGTTCATGATCATGAAACTAGCATCTCACTGTAATCTGTGTTTTGCATTGCTCAAACATTTCATTTAAAGATGTTAGAAACATCTTTAATGTGGGCAAGCTTTAGTCTTAACTTTGAACAAATTATTATTCTCTAACAGAGAAAGTAGGTTTGCAGCACTTGCATGCTTTATTGCTGTTCATTTGCTTAGTTGCACTAACAGAGTGTTACTGTTCACAGAAAGCGCTAAACTAAGCGTTTTATGCTTAGAATCTCAAACATATGTTAATGATCATAAAACTTATAACTCACTGTAATCTGTGTTTTGCATTGCTCAAACATTTCATTTAAAGATGTTAGAAACATCTTTAATGTGGGCAAGCTTTAGTCTTAACTTTGCACAAACTATCATTCTCAAACAGTGAAAAAAGATTTTCAGCACTTGCATGCTTTCTTTCTGTTCATTTGCTTAGTTGCACTAACAGAGGTTTACTGTTCACAGAAAGTGCTAAACTGAGCGTTTTAATGCTTAGAAGCTCAAACATATGTGCAAGGTCAAGAAAGTAGTAACTCAATGAAATCTGTTTTTCTACAATGCTAAAACACTTCATTTAAGATGTTAGAAACATATTTAACATGGGCAAGCTATAGTCTTAACTTTGCACAAACTATCATTCTCTAACAGAGAAAGAAGGTTTTCAGCACTAGCATGCTTTCTTTCTGTTCATTTGCTTAGTTGCACTTACAGAGTGTTACTGTTCACAGAAACGCTAAACTGAGCGTTTTATGCTTAGAATCTCAAACATATGTTCATGATCATGAAACTAGCATCTCACTGTAATCTGTGTTTTGCATTGCTCAAACATTTCATTTAAAGATGTTAGAAACATCTTTAATGTGGGCAAGCTTTAGTCTTAACTTTGAACAAAATATCATTCTCTAACAGACAAAAAAGGTTTGCAGCACTTGCATGCTTTATTGCTGTTCATTTGCTTAGTTGCACTAACAGAGTGTTACTGTTCACAGAAACGCTAAACTGAGCGTTTTATGCTTAGAATCTCAAACATATGTTCATGATCATAAAACTTGTAACTCACTGAAATCTGTGTTCTGCATTGCTGAATCATTTTATTTAAAGATGTTAGAAACATCTTTAATGTGGGCAAGCTTTAGTCTTAATTTTGCACAAACTATCATTCTCTAACAGAGAAAGAAGGTTTTCAGCACTTGTGGCCTTTCTTTCTGTTCATTTGCTTAGTTGCACTAACAGAGTGTTTCTGTACACAGAAGCGATAAACTAAGCGACTTATGCTTAGAAGTTCAAACTTAGGTTCATGATCATAAAACTTGTAACTCACTGAAATCTGTTTTTTGCATTGCTCAAACATTTCATTTAAAGATGATAGAAACAGCTTTAATGTGGGCAAGCTTTAGTCTTAACTTTGCACAAACTATCATTCTCTTACAGAGAAAGAAGGTTTTAAGCACTTGTGGCCTTTCTTTCTGTTCATTTGCTTAGATGCACTTACAGAGTGTTACTGTTCACAGAAACGCTAAACTGAGCATTTCATGCTTAGAATCTCAAACATATGTTCATGATCAAAAAACTTGTAACTCACTGAAATCTGTGTTCTGCATTGCTGAATCATTTTATTTAAAGATGTTAGAAACATCTTTAACATGGGCAAGCTATAGTCTTAACTTTGCACAAACTATCATTCTCTAACAGAGAAAGAAGGTTTTCAGCACTAGCATGCTTTCTTTCTGTTCATTTGCTTAGTTGCACTTACAGAGTGTTACTGTTCACAGAAACGGTAAACTGAGCGTTTTATGCTTAGAATCTCAAACATATGTTCATGATCATGAAACTAGCATCTCACTGTAATCTGTGTTTTGCATTGCTCAAACATTTCATTTAAAGATGTTAGAAACATCTTTAATGTGGGCAAGCTTTAGTCTTAACTTTGCACAAACAATCATTCTCGAACAGAGAAAGAAGATTTTCAGCACTTGCATGCTTTCTTTCTGTTCATTTGATTAGTTGCACTAACAGAGTGTTACTGTTCACAGAAAGCGCTAAACTGAGCGTTTTATGCTTAGAAGCTCAAACATATGTGCAAGACCATGCAAGTAGTAATTCACTGAAATCTGTGTTCTGCATTGCTGAATCATTTTATTTAAAGATGTTAGAAACTTCTTTAATGTGGGCAAGCTTTTGTCTTAATTTTGCACAAACTATCATTCTCTTACAGAGAAAGATGGTTTTCAGCACTTGTGGCCTTTCTTTCTGTTCATTTGCTTAGTTGCACTAACAGAGTGTTTCTGTACACAGAAGCGATAAACTAAGCGACTTATGCTTAGAAGTTCAAACTTAGGTTCATGATCATAAAACTTGTAACTCACTGTAATCTGTGTTTTGCATTGCTCAAACATTTCATTTAAAGATGTTAGAAACATCTTTAATGTGGGCAAGCTTTAGTCTTAACTTTGCACAAACTATCATTCTCAAACAGAGAAAAAAGATTTTTAGCACTTGCATGCTTTCTTTCTGTTCATTTGCTTAGTTGCACTAACAGAGTGTTACTGTTCACAGAAAGCGCTAAACTGAGCGTTTTAATGATTAGAAGCTCAAACATATGTGCAAGGTCAAGAAAGTAGTAACTCAGTGAAATCTGTTTTTCTACAATGCTAAAGCACTTCATTTAAGATGTAGAAACATATTTAACATGGGCAAGCCATAGTCTTAACTTTGCACAAACTATCATTCTCTTACAGAGAAAGAAGGTTTTAAGCACTTGTGGCCTTTCTTTCTGTTCATTTGCTTAGATGCACTAACAGAGTGTTACTGTTCACAGAAACGCCAAACTGAGCGTTTTATGCTTAGAATCTCAAACATATGTTCATGATCATAAAACTTGTAACTCACTGAAATCTGTGTTCTGCATTGCTGAATCATTTTATTTAAAGATGTTAGAAACATCTTTAATGTGGGCAAGCTTTAGTCTTAATTTTGCACAAACTATCATTCTCTAACAGAGAAAGAAGGTTTCAGCACTTGTGGCCTTTCTTTCTGTTCATTTGCTTAGTTGCACTAACAGAGTGTTACTGTTCACAGAAAGCGCTAAACTGAGCGTTTTAATGCTTAGAAGCTCAAACATATGTGCAAGGTCAAGAAAGTAGTAACTCACTGAAATCTGTTTTTCTACAATGCTAAATCACTTCATTTAAGATGTTAGAAACATATTTAACATGGGCAAGCCATAGTCTTAACTTTGCACAAACTATCATTCTCTAACAGAGAAAGAAGGTTTTCAGCACTAGCATGCTTTCTTTCTGTTCATTTGCTTAGTTGCACTTACAGAGTGTTACTGTTCACAGAAACGCTAAACTGAGCGTTTTATGCTTAGAATCTCAAACATATGTTCATGATCATGAAACTAGCATCTCACTGTAATCTGTGTTTTGCATTGCTCAAACATTTCATTTAAAGATGTTAGAAACATCTTTAATGTGGGCAAGCTTTAGTCTTAACTTTGAACAAATTATTATTCTCTAACAGAGAAAGTAGGTTTGCAGCACTTGCATGCTTTATTGCTGTTCATTTGCTTAGTTGCACTAACAGAGTGTTACTGTTCACAGAAAGCGCTAAACTAAGCGTTTTATGCTTAGAATCTCAAACATATGTTAATGATCATAAAACTTATAACTCACTGTAATCTGTGTTTTGCATTGCTCAAACATTTCATTTAAAGATGTTAGAAACATCTTTAATGTGGGCAAGCTTTAGTCTTAATTTTGCACAAACTATCATTCTCTAACAGAGAAAGAAGGTTTTCAGCACTTGTGGCCTTTCTTAATGTTCATTTGCTTAGTTGCACTAACAGAGTGTTTCTGTACACAGAAGCGATAAACTAAGCGACTTATGCTTAGAAGTTCAAACTTAGGTTCATGATCATAAAACTTGTAACTCACTGAAATCTGTTTTTTGCATTGCTCAAACATTTCATTTAAAGATGATAGAAACAGCTTTAATGTGGGCAAGCTTTAGTCTTAACTTTGCACAAACTATCATTCTCTTACAAAGAAAGAAGGTTTTAAGCACTTGTGGCCTTTCTTTCTGTTCATTTGCTTAGATGCACTTACAGAGTGTTACTGTTCACAGAAACGCTAAACTGAGCGTTTTATGCTTAGAATCTCAAACATATGTTCATGATCATAAAACTTGTAACTCACTGAAATCTGTGTTCTGCATTGCTGAATCATTTTATTTAAAGATGTTAGAAACATCTTTAACATGGGCAAGCTATAGTCTTAACTTTGCACAAACTATCATTCTCTAACAGAGAAAGAAGGTTTTCAGCACTAGCATGCTTTCTTTCTGATCATTTGCTTAGTTGCACTTACAGAGTGTTACTGTTCACAGAATCGCTAAACTGAGCGTTTTATGCTTAGAATCTCAAACATATGTTCATGATCATAAAACTTGTAACTCACTGTAATCTGTGTTTTGCATTGCTCAAACATTTCATTTAAAGATGTTAGAAACATCTTTAATGTGGGCAAGCTTTAGTCTTAACTTTGCACAAACTATCATTCTCAAACAGAGAAAAAAGATTTTCAGCACTTGCATGCTTTCTTTCTGTTCATTTGCTTAGTTGCACTAACAGAGTGTTATTGTTCACAGAAAGCGCTAAACTGAGCGTTTTAATGCTTAGAAGCTCAAACATATGTGCAAGGTCAAGAAAGTAGTAACTCACTGAAATCTGTTTTTCTACAATGCTAAAACACTTCATTTAAGATGTTAGAAACATATTTAACATGGGCAAGCCATAGTCTTAACTTTGCACAAACTATCATTCTCTAACAGAGAAAGAAGGTTTTCAGCACTAGCATGCTTTCTTTCTGTTCATTTGCTTAGTTGCACTTACAGAGTGTTACTGTTCACAGAAAGCGCTAAACTAAGCGTTTTATGCTTAGAATCTCAAACATATGTTCATGATCATAAAACTTATAACTCACTGTAATCTGTGTTTTGCATTGCTCAAACATTTCATTTAAAGATGTTAGAAACATCTTTAATGTGGGCAAGCTTTAGTCTTAACTTTGCACAAACTATCATTCTCAAACAGAGAAAAAAGATTTTCAGCACTTGCATGCTTTGTTTCTGTTCATTTGCTTAGTTGCACTAACAGAGTGTTACTGTTCACAGAAAGCGCTAAACTGAGCGTTTTAATGATTAGAAGCTCAAACATATGTGCAAGGTCAAGAAAGAAGTAACTCAGTGAAATCTGTTTTTCTACAATGCTAAAACACTTCATTTAAGATGTTAGAAACATATTTAACATGGGCAAGCCATAGTCTTAACTTTGCACAAACTATCATTCTCTAACAGAGAAAGAAGGTTTTCAGCACTAGCATGCTTTCTTTCTGTTCATTTGCTTAGTTGCACTAACAGAGTGTTACTGTTCACAGAAACGCCAAACTGAGCGTTTTATGCTTAGAATCTCAAACATATGTTCATGATCATAAAACTTGTAACTCACTGAAATCTGTGTTCTGCATTGCTGAATCATTTTATTTAAAGATGTTAGAAACATCTTTAATGTGGGCAAGCTTTAGTCTTAATTTTGCACAAACTATCATTCTCTAACAGAGAAAGAAGGTTTTCAGCACTTGTGGCCTTTCTTTCTGTTCATTTGCTTAGTTGCACTAACAGAGTGTTTCTGTACACAGAAGCGATAAACTAAGCGACTTATGCTTAGAAGTTCAAACTTAGGTTCATGATCATAAAACTTGTAACTCACTGAAATCTGTTTTTTGCATTGCTCAAACATTTCATTTAAAGATGATAGAAACAGCTTTAATGTGGGCAAGCTTTAGTCTTAACTTTGCACAAACTATCATTCTCTTACAAAGAAAGAAGGTTTTAAGCACTTGTGGCCTTTCTTTCTGTTCATTTGCTTAGATGCACTTACAGAGTGTTACTGTTCACAGAAACGCTAAACTGAGCGTTTTATGCTTAGAATCTCAAACATATGTTCATGATCATAAAACTTGTAACTCACTGAAATCTGTGTTCTGCATTGCTGAATCATTTTATTTAAAGATGTTAGAAACATCTTTAACATGGGCAAGCTATAGTCTTAACTTTGCACAAACTATCATTCTCTAACAGAGAAAGAAGGTTTTCAGCACTAGCATGCTTTCTTTCTGTTCATTTGCTTAGTTGCACTTACAGAGTGTTACTGTTCACAGAAACGCTAAACTGAGCGTTTTATGCTTAGAATCTCAAACATATGTTCATGATCATAAAACTTGTAACTCACTGTAATCTGTGTTTTGCATTGCTCAAACATTTCATTTAAAGATGTTAGAAACATCTTTAATGTGGGCAAGCTTTAGTCTTAACTTTGCACAAACTATCATTCTCAAACAGAGAAAAAAGATTTTCAGCACTTGCATGCTTTCTTTCTGTTCATTTGCTTAGTTGCACTAACAGAGTGTTACTGTTCACAGAAAGCGCTAAACTGAGCGTTTTAATGCTTAGAAGCTCAAACATATGTGCAAGGTCAAGAAAGTAGTAACTCACTGAAATCTGTTTTTCTACAATGCTAAAACACTTCATTTAAGATGTTAGAAACATATTTAACATGGGCAAGCCATAGTCTTAACTTTGCACAAACTATCATTCTCTAACAGAGAAAGAAGGTTTTCAGCACTAGCATGCTTTCTTTCTTTTCATTTGCTTAGTTGCACTTACAGAGTGTTACTGTTCACAGAAACGCTAAACTGAGCGTTTTATGCTTAGAATCTCAAACATATGTTCATGATCATGAAACTAGCATCTCACTGTAATCTGTGTTTTGCATTGCTCAAACATTTCATTTAAAGATGTTAGAAACATCTTTAATGTGGGCAAGCTTTAGTCTTAACTTTGAACAACTTATTATTCTCTAACAGAGAAAGTAGGTTTGCAGCACTTGCATGCTTTATTGCTGTTCATTTGCTTAGTTTCACTAACAGAGTGTTACTGTTCACAGAAAGCGCTAAACTAAGCGTTTTATGCTTAGAATCTCAAACATATGTTAATGATCATAAAACTTATAACTCACTGTAATCTGTGTTTTGCATTGCTCAAACACTTCATTTAAAGATGTTAGAAACATCTTTAATGTGGGCAAGCTTTAGTCTTAATTTTGCACAAACTATCATTCTCTAACAGAGAAAGAAGGTTTTCAGCACTTGTGGCCTTTCTTAATGTTCATTTGCTTAGTTGCACTAACAGAGTGTTTCTGTACACAGAAGCGATAAACTAAGCGACTTATGCTTAGAAGTTCAAACTTAGGTTCATGATCATAAAACTTGTAACTCACTGAAATCTGTTTTTTGCATTGCTCAAACATTTCATTTAAAGATGATAGAAACAGCTTTAATGTGGGCAAGCTTTAGTCTTAACTTTGCACAAACTATCATTCTCTAACAGAGAAAGAAGGTTTTCAGCACTTGTGGCCTTTCTTTCTGTTCATTTGCTTAGATGCACTTACAGAGTGTTACTGTTCACAGAAACGCTAAACTGAGCGTTTTATGCTTAGAATCTCAAACATATGTTCATGATCATAAAACTTGTAACTCACTGAAATCTGTGTTCTGCATTGCTGAATCATTTTATTTAAAGATGTTAGAAACATCTTTAACATGGGCAAGCTATAGTCTTAACTTTGCACAAACTATCATTCTCTAACAGAGAAAGAAGGTTTTCAGCACTAGCATGCTTTCTTTCTGTTCATTTGCTTAGTTGCACTTACAGAGTGTTACTGTTCACAGAAACGCTAAACTGAGCGTTTTATGCTTAGAATCTCAAACATATGTTCATGATCATAAAACTTGTAACTCACTGTAATCTGTGTTTTGCATTGCTCAAACATTTCATTTAAAGATGTTAGAAACATATTTAACATGGGCAAGCCATAGTCTTAACTTTGCACAAACTATCATTCTCTAACAGAGAAAGAAGGTTTTCAGCACTAGCATGCTTTCTTTCTGTTCATTTGCTTAGTTGCACTTACAGAGTGTTACTGTTCACAGAAACGCTAAACTGAGCGTTTTATGCTTAGAATCTCAAACATATGTTCATGATCATGAAACTAGCATCTCACTGTAATCTGTGTTTTGCATTGCTCAAACATTTCATTTAAAGATGTTAGAAACATCTTTAATGTGGGCAAGCTTTAGTCTTAACTTTGAAAAAATTATTATTCTCTAACAGAGAAAGTAGGTTTGCAGCACTTGCATGCTTTATTGCTGTTCATTTGCTTAGTTGCACTAACAGAGTGTTACTGTTCACAGAAAGCGCTAAACTAAGCGTTTTATGCTTAGAATCTCAAACATATGTTAATGATCATAAAACTTATAACTCACTGTAATCTGTGTTTTGCATTGCTCAAACATTTCATTTAAAGATGTTAGAAACATCTTTAATGTGGGCAAGCTTTAGTCTTAATTTTGCACAAACTATCATTCTCTAACAGAGAAAGAAGGTTTTCAGCACTTGTGGCCTTTCTTAATGTTCATTTGCTTAGTTGCACTAACAGAGTGTTTCTGTACACAGAAGCGATAAACTAAGCGACTTATGCTTAGAAGTTCAAACTTAGGTTCATGATCATAAAACTTGTAACTCACTGAAATCTGTTTTTTTCATTGCTCAAACATTTCATTTAAAGATGATAGAAACAGCTTTAATGTGGGCAAGCTTTAGTCTTAACTTTGCACAAACTATCATTCTCTTACAAAGAAAGAAGGTTTTAAGCACTTGTGGCCTTTCTTTCTGTTCATTTGCTTAGATGCACTTACAGAGTGTTACTGTTCACAGAAACGCTAAACTGAGCGTTTTATGCTTAGAATCTCAAACATATGTTCATGATCATAAAACTTGTAACTCACTGAAATCTGTGTTTTGCATTGCTCAAACATTTCATTTAAAGATGTTAGAAACATCTTTAATGTGGGCAAGCTTTAGTCTTAACTTTGCACATACTATCATTCTCAAACAGAGAAAAAAGATTTTCAGCACTTGCATGCTTTCTTTCTGTTCATTTGCTTAGTTGCACTAACAGAGTGTTATTGTTCACAGAAAGCGCTAAACTGAGCGTTTTAATGCTTAGAAGCTCAAACATATGTGCAAGGTCAAGAAAGTAGTAACTCACTGAAATCTGTTTTTCTACAATGCTAAAACACTTCATTTAAGATGTTAGAAACATATTTAACATGGGCAAGCCATAGTCTTAACTTTGCACAAACTATCATTCTCTAACAGAGAAAGAAGGTTTTCAGCACTAGCATGCTTTCTTTCTGTTCATTTGCTTAGTTGCACTTACAGAGTGTTACTGTTCACAGAAACGCTAAACTGAGCGTTTTATGCTTAGAATCTCAAACATATGTTCATGATCATGAAACTAGCATCTCACTGTAATCTGTGTTTTGCATTGCTCAAACATTTCATTTAAAGATGTTAGAAACATCTTTTATGTGGGCAAGCTTTAGTCTTAACTTTGAACAAATTATTATTCTCTAACAGAGAAAGTAGGTTTGCAGCACTTGCATGCTTTATTGCTGTTCATTTGCTTAGTTGCACTAACAGAGTGTTACTGTTCACAGAAAGCGCTAAACTAAGCGTTTTATGCTTAGAATCTCAAACATATGTTAATGATCATAAAACTTATAACTCACTGTAATCTGTGTTTTGCATTGCTCAAACATTTCATTTAAAGATGTTAGAAACATCTTTTATGTGGGCAAGCTTTAGTCTTAACTTTGCACAAACTATCATTCTCAAACAGAGAAAAAAGATTTTCAGCACTTGCATGCTTTGTTTCTGTTCATTTGCTTAGTTGCACTAACAGAGTGTTACTGTTCACAGAAAGCGCTAAACTGAGCGTTTTAATGATTAGAAGCTCAAACATATGTGCAAGGTCAAGAAAGAAGTAACTCAGTGAAATCTGTTTTTCTACAATGCTAAAACACTTCATTTAAGATGTTAGAAACATATTTAACATGGGCAAGCTTTAGTCTTAACTTTGCACAAACTATCATTCTCTAACAGAGAAAGAAGGTTTTCAGCACTAGCATGCTTTCTTTCTGTTCATTTGCTTAGTTGCACTAACAGAGTGTTACTGTTCACAGAAACGCCAAACTGAGCGTTTTATGCTTAGAATCTCAAACATATGTTCATGATCATAAAACTTGTAACTCACTGAAATCTGTGTTCTGCATTGCTGAATCATTTTATTTAAAGATGTTAGAAACGTCTTTAATGTGGGCAAGCTTTAGTCTTAATTTTGCACAAACTATCATTCTCTAACAGAGAAAGAAGGTTTTCAGCACTTGTGGCCTTTCTTTCTGTTCATTTGCTTAGTTGCACTAACAGAGTGTTTCTGTACACAGAAGCGATAAACTAAGCGACTTATGCTTAGAAGTTCAAACTTAGGTTCATGATCATAAAACTTGTAACTCACTGAAATCTGTTTTTTGCATTGCTCAAACATTTCATTTAAAGATGATAGAAACAGCTTTAATGTGGGCAAGCTTTAGTCTTAACTTTGCACAAACTATCATTCTCTTACAAAGAAAGAAGGTTTTAAGCACTTGTGGCCTTTCTTTCTGTTCATTTGCTTAGATGCACTTACAGAGTGTTACTGTTCACAGAAACGCTAAACTGAGCGTTTTATGCTTAGAATCTCAAACATATGTTCATGATCATAAAACTTGTAACTCACTGAAATCTGTGTTCTGCATTGCTGATTCATTTTATTTAAAGATGTTAGAAACATCTTTAACATGGGCAAGCTATAGTCTTAACTTTGCACAAACTATCATTCTCTAACAGAGAAAGAAGGTTTTCAGCACTAGCATGCTTTCTTTCTGTTCATTTGCTTAGTTGCACTTACAGAGTGTTACTGTTCACAGAAACGCTAAACTGAGCGTTTTATGCTTAGAATCTCAAACATATGTTCATGATCATAAAACTTGTAACTCACTGTAATCTGTGTTTTGCATTGCTCAAACATTTCATTTAAAGATGTTAGAAACATCTTTAATGTGGGCAAGCTTTATTCTTAACTTTGCACAAACTATCATTCTCAAACAGAGAAAAAAGATTTTCAGCACTTGCATGCTTTCTTTCTGTTCATTTGCTTAGTTGCACTAACAGAGTGTTACTGTTCACAGAAAGCGCTAAACTGAGCGTTTTAATGCTTAGAAGCTCAAACATATGTGCAAGGTCAAGAAAGTAGTAACTCACTGAAATCTGTTTTTCTACAATGCTAAAACACTTCATTTAAGATGTTAGAAACATATTTAACATGGGCAAGCCATAGTCTTAACTTTGCACAAACTATCATTCTCTAACAGAGAAAGAAGGTTTTCAGCACTAGCATGCTTTCTTTCTGTTCATTTGCTTAGTTGCACTTACAGAGTGTTACTGTTCACAGAAACGCTAAACTGAGCGTTTTATGCTTAGAATCTCAAACATATGTTCATGATCATGAAACTAGCATCTCACTGTAATCTGTGTTTTGCATTGCTCAAACATTTCATTTAAAGATGTTAGAAACATCTTTAATGTGGGCAAGCTTTAGTCTTAACTTTGAACAAATTATTATTCTCTAACAGAGAAAGTAGGTTTGCAGCACTTGCATGCTTTATTGCTGTTCATTTGCTTAGTTGCACTAACAGAGTGTTACTGTTCACAGGAAGCGCTAAACTAAGCGTTTTATGCTTAGAATCTCAAACATATGTTAATGATCATAAAACTTATAACTCACTGTAATCTGTGTTTTGCATTGCTCAAACATTTCATTTAAAGATGTTAGAAACATCTTTAATGTGGGCAAGCTTTAGTCTTAATTTTGCACAAACTATCATTCTCTAACAGAGAAAGAAGGTTTTCAGCACTTGTGGCCTTTCTTAATGTTCATTTGCTTAGTTGCACTAACAGAGTGTTTCTGTACACAGAAGCGATAAACTAAGCGACTTATGCTTAGAAGTTCAAACTTAGGTTCATGATCATAAAACTTGTAACTCACTGAAATCTGTTTTTTGCATTGCTCAAACATTTCATTTAAAGATGATAGAAACAGCTTTAATGTGGGCAAGCTTTAGTCTTAACTTTGCACAAACTATCATTCTCTTACAAAGAAAGAAGGTTTTAAGCACTTGTGGCCTTTCTTTCTGTTCATTTGCTTAGATGCACTTACAGAGTGTTACTGTTCACAGAAACGCTAAACTGAGCGTTTTATGCTTAGAATCTCAAACATATGTTCATGATCATAAAACTTGTAACTCACTGAAATCTGTGTTCTGCATTGCTGAATCATTTTATTTAAAGATGTTAGAAACATCTTTAACATGGGCAAACTATAGTCTTAACTTTGCACAAACTATCATTCTCTAACAGAGAAAGAAGGTTTTCAGCACTAGCATGCTTTCTTTCTGTTCATTTGCTTAGTTGCACTTACAGAGTGTTACTGTTCACAGAAACGCTAAACTGAGCGTTTTATGCTTAGAATCTCAAACATATGTTCATGATCATAAAACTTGTAACTCACTGTAATCTGTGTTTTGCATTGCTCAAACATTTCATTTAAAGATGTTAGAAACATCTTTAATTTGGGCAAGCTTTAGTCTTAACTTTGCACAAACTATCATTCTCAAACAGAGAAAAAAGATTTTCAGCACTTGCATGCTTTCTTTCTGTTCATTTGCTTAGTTGCACTAACAGAGTGTTATTGTTCACAGAAAGCGCTAAACTGAGCGTTTTAATGCTTAGAAGCTCAAACATATGTGCAAGGTCAAGAAAGTAGTAACTCACTGAAATCTGTTTTTCTACAATGCTAAAACACTTCATTTAAGATGTTAGAAACATATTTAACATGGGCAAGCCATAGTCTTAACTTTGCACAAACTATCATTCTCTAACAGAGAAAGAAGGTTTTCAGCACCTAGCATGCTTTCTTTCTGTTCATTTGCTTAGTTGCACTTACAGAGTGTTACTGTTCACAGAAACGCTAAACTGAGCGTTTTATGCTTAGAATCTCAAACATATGTTCATGATCATGAAACTAGCATCTCACTGTAATCTGTGTTTTGCATTGCTCAAACATTTCATTTAAAGATGTTAGAAACATCTTTAATGTGGGCAAGCTTTAGTCTTAACTTTGAACAAATTATTATTCTCTAACAGAGAAAGTAGGTTTGCAGCACTTGCATGCTTTATTGCTGTTCATTTGCTTAGTTGCACTAACAGAGTGTTACTGTTCACAGAAAGCGCTAAACTAAGCGTTTTATGCTTAGAATCTCAAACATATGTTAATGATCATAAAACTTATAACTCACTGTAATCTGTGTTTTGCATTGCTCAAACATTTCATTTAAAGATGTTAGAAACATCTTTAATGTGGGCAAGCTTTAGTCTTAACTTTGCACAAACTATCATTCTCAAACAGAGAAAAAAGATTTTCAGCACTTGCATGCTTTGTTTCTGTTCATTTGCTTAGTTGCACTAACAGAGTGTTACTGTTCACAGAAAGCGCTAAACTGAGCGTTTTAATGATTAGAAGCTCAAACATATGTGCAAGGTCAAGAAAGAAGTAACTCAGTGAAATCTGTTTTTCTACAATGCTAAAACACTTCATTTAAGATGTTAGAAACATATTTAACATGGGCAAGCCATAGTCTTAACTTTGCACAAACTATCATTCTCTAACAGAGAAAGAAGGTTTTCAGCACTAGCATGCTTTCTTTCTGTTCATTTGCTTAGTTGCACTAACAGAGTGTTACTGTTCACAGAAACGCCAAACTGAGCGTTTTATGCTTAGAATCTCAAACATATGTTCATGATCATAAAACTTGTAACTCACTGAAATCTGTGTTCTGCATTGCTGAATCATTTTATTTAAAGATGTTAGAAACATCTTTAATGTGGGCAAGCTTTAGTCTTAATTTTGCACAAACTATCATTCTCTAACAGAGAAAGAAGGTTTTCAGCACTTGTGGCCTTTCTTTCTGTTCATTTGCTTAGATGCACTTACAGAGTGTTACTGTTCACAGAAACGCTAAACTGAGCGTTTTATGCTTAGAATCTCATACATATGTTCATGATCATAAAACTTGTAACTCACTGAAATCTGTGTTCTGCATTGCTGAATCATTTTATTTAAAGATGTTAGAAACATCTTTAACATGGGCAAGCTATAGTCTTAACTTTGCACAAACTATCATTCTCTAACAGAGAAAGAAGGTTTTCAGCACTAGCATGCTTTCTTTCTGTTCATTTGCTTAGTTGCACTTACAGAGTGTTACTGTTCACAGAAACGCTAAACTGAGCGTTTTATGCTTAGAATCTCAAACATATGTTCATGATCATGAAACTAGCATCTCACTGTAATCTGTGTTTTGCATTGCTCAAACATTTCATTTAAAGATGTTAGAAACATCTTTAATGTGGGCAAGCTTTAGTCTTAACTTTGCACAAACTATCATTTTCAAACAGAGAAAGAAGTTTTCAGCACTTGCATGCTTTCTTTCTGTTCATTTACTTAGTTGCACTAACAGAGTGTTACTTTTCACAGAAAGCGCTAAACTGAGCGTTTTATGCTTAGAAGCTCAAACATATGTGCAAGATCATGAAAGTAGTAACTCACTGAAATCTGTTTTTCTACAATGCTAAAACACTTCATTTAAGATGTTACAAACATCTTTAACATGGGCAAGCTTTAGTCTTAACTTTGCACAAACATTCATTCTCGAACAGAGAAAGAAGGTTTTCCGCACTTGCATGCTTTCTTTCTGTTCATTTGATTAGTTGCACTAACAGAGTGTTACTGTTCACAGAAAGCGCTAAACTGAGCGTTTTATGCTTAGAAGCTCAAACATATGTGCAAGACCATGCAAGTAGTAATTCACTGAAATCTGTGTTCTGCATTGCTGAATCATTTTATTTAAAGATGTTAGAAACTTCTTTAATGTGGGCAAGCTTTTGTCTTAACTTTGCACAAACTATCATTCTCTTACAGAGAAAGATGGTTTTCAGCACTTGTGGCCTTTCTTTCTGTTCATTTGCTTAGTTGCACTAACAGAGTGTTTCTGTACATAGAAGCGATAAACTAAGCGACTTATGCTTAGAAGTTCAAACTTAGGTTCATGATCATAAAACTTGTAACTCACTGTAATCTGTGTTTTGCATTGCTCAAACATTTCATTTAAAGATGTTAGAAACATCTTTAATGTGGGCAAGCTTTAGTCTTAACTTTGCACAAACTATCATTCTCAAACAGAGAAAAAAGATTTTCAGCACTTGCATGCTTTCTTTCTGTTCATTTGCTTAGTTGCACTAACAGAGTGTTACTGTTCACAGAAAGCGCTAAACTGAGCGTTTTAATGCTTAGAAGCTCAAACATATGTGCAAGGTCAAGAAAGTAGTAACTCACTGAAATCTGTTTTTCTACAATGCTAAAACACTTCATTTAAGATGTTAGAAACATATTTAACATGGGCAAGCCATAGTCTTAACTTTGCACAAACTATCATTCTCTAACAGAGAAAGAAGGTTTTCAGCACTAGCATGCTTTCTTTCTGTTCATTTGCTTAGTTGCACTAACAGAGTGTTACTGTTCACAGAAACGCCAAACTGAGCGTTTTATGCTTAGAATCTCAAACATATGTTCATGATCATAAAACTTGTAACTCACTGAAATCTGTGTTCTGCATTGCTGAATCATTTTATTTAAAGATGTTAGAAACATCTTTAATGTGGGCAAGCTTTAGTCTTAATTTTGCACAAACTATCATTCTCTAACAGAGAAAGAAGGTTTTCAGCACTTGTGGCCTTTCTTTCTGTTCATTTGCTTAGATGCACTTACAGAGTGTTACTGTTCACAGAAACGCTAAACTGAGCGTTTTATGCTTAGAATCTCAAACATATGTTCATGATCATAAAACTTGTAACTCACTGAAATCTGTGTTCTGCATTGCTGAATCATTTTATTTAAAGATGTTAGAAACATCTTTAACATGGGCAAGCTATAGTCTTAACTTTGCACAAACTATCATTCTCTAACAGAGAAAGAAGGTTTTCAGCACTAGCATGCTTTCTTTCTGTTCATTTGCTTAGTTGCACTTACAGAGTGTTACTGTTCACAGAAACGCTAAACTGAGCGTTTTATGCTTAGAATCTCAAACATATGTTCATGATCATGAAACTAGCATCTCACTGTAATCTGTGTTTTGCATTGCTCAAACATTTCATTTAAAGATGTTAGAAACATCTTTAATGTGGGCAAGCTTTAGTCTTAACTTTGCACAAACTATCATTTTCAAACAGAGAAAGAAGATTTTCAGCACTTGCATGCTTTCTTTCTGTTCATTTACTTAGTTGCACTAACAGAGTGTTACTTTTCACAGAAAGCGCTAAACTGAGCGTTTTATGCTTAGAAGCTCAAACATATGTGCAAGATCATGAAAGTAGTAACTCACTGAAATCTGTTTTTCTACAATGCTAAAACACTTCATTTAAGATGTTACAAACATCTTTAACATGGGCAAGCTTTAGTCTTAACTTTGCACAAACATTCATTCTCGAACAGAGAAAGAAGGTTTTCCGCACTTGCATGCTTTCTTTCTGTTCATTTGATTAGTTGCACTAACAGAGTGTTACTGTTCACAGAAAGCGCTAAACTGAGCGTTTTATGCTTAGAAGCTCAAACATATGTGCAAGACCATGCAAGTAGTAATTCACTGAAATCTGTGTTCTGCATTGCTGAATCATTTTATTTAAAGATGTTAGAAACTTCTTTAATGTGGGCAAGCTTTTGTCTTAACTTTGCACAAACTATCATTCTCTTACAGAGAAAGATGGTTTTCAGCACTTGTGGCCTTTCTTTCTGTTCATTTGCTTAGTTGCACTAACAGAGTGTTTCTGTACATAGAAGCGATAAACTAAGCGACTTATGCTTAGAAGTTCAAACTTAGGTTCATGATCATAAAACTTGTAACTCACTGTAATCTGTGTTTTGCATTGCTCAAACATTTCATTTAAAGATGTTAGAAACATCTTTAATGTGGGCAAGCTTTAGTCTTAACTTTGCACAAACTATCATTCTCAAACAGAGAAAAAAGATTTTCAGCACTTGCATGCTTTCTTTCTGTTCATTTGCTTAGTTGCACTAACAGAGTGTTACTGTTCACAGAAAGCGCTAAACTGAGCGTTTTAATGCTTAGAAGCTCAAACATATGTGCAAGGTCAAGAAAGTAGTAACTCACTGAAATCTGTTTTTCTACAATGCTAAAACACTTCATTTAAGATGTTAGAAACATATTTAACATGGGCAAGCCATAGTCTTAACTTTGCACAAACTATCATTCTCTAACAGAGAAAGAAGGTTTTCAGCACTAGCATGCTTTCTTTCTGTTCATTTGCTTAGTTGCACTTACAGAGTGTTACTGTTCACAGAAACGCTAAACTGAGCGTTTTATGCTTAGAATCTCAAACATATGTTCATGACCATGAAACTAGCATCTCACTGTAATCTGTGTTTTGCATTGCTCAAACATTTCATTTAAAGATGTTAGAAACATCTTTAATGTGGGCAAGCTTTAGTCTTAACTTTGAACAAACTATCATTCTCTAACAGACAAAAAAGGTTTGCAGCACTTACATGCTTTATTGCTGTTCATTTGCTTAGTTGCACTAACAGAGTGTTACTGTTCACAGAAACGCCAAACTGAGCGTTTTATGCTTAGAATCTCAAACATATGTTCATGATCATAAAACTTGTAACTCACTGAAATCTGTGTTCTGCATTGCTGAATCATTTTATTTAAGATGTTAGAAACATCTTTAATGTGGGCAAGCTTTAGTCTTAATTTTGCACAAACTATCATTCTCTAACAGAGAAAGAAGGTTTTCAGCGCTTGTGGCCTTTCTTTCTGTTCATTTGCTTAGTTGCACTAACAGAGTGTTACTGTTCACAGAAAGCGCTAAACTGAGCGTTTTAATGCTTAGAAGCTCAAACATATGTGCAAGGTCAAGAAAGTAGTAACTCACTGAAATCTGTTTTTCTACAATGCTAAAACACTTCATTTAAGATGTTAGAAACATATTTAACATGGGCAAGCCATAGTCTTAACTTTGCACAAACTATCATTCTCTAACAGAGAAAGAAGGTTTTCAGCACTAGCATGCTTTCTTTCTGTTCATTTGCTTAGTTGCACTTACAGAGTGTTACTGTTCACAGAAACGCTAAACTGAGCGTTTTATGCTTAGAATCTCAAACATATGTTCATGACCATGAAACTAGCATCTCACTGTAATCTGTGTTTTGCATTGCTCAAACATTTCATTTAAAGATGTTAGAAACATCTTTAATGTGGGCAAGCTTTAGTCTTAACTTTGAACAAACTATCATTCTCTAACAGACAAAAAAGGTTTGCAGCACTTACATGCTTTATTGCTGTTCATTTGCTTAGTTGCACTAACAGAGTGTTACTGTTCACAGAAACGCCAAACTGAGCGTTTTATGCTTAGAATCTCAAACATATGTTCATGATCATAAAACTTGTAACTCACTGAAATCTGTGTTCTGCATTGCTGAATCATTTTATTTAAAGATGTTAGAAACATCTTTAATGTGGGCAAGCTTTAGTCTTAATTTTGCACAAACTATCATTCTCTAACAGAGAAAGAAGGTTTTCAGCGCTTGTGGCCTTTCTTTCTGTTCATTTGCTTAGTTGCACTAACAGAGTGTTTCTGTACACAGAAGCGATAAACTAAGCGACTTATGCTTAGAAGTTCAAACTTAGGTTCATGATCATAAAACTTGTAACTCACTGAAATCTGTTTTTTGCATTGCTCAAACATTTCATTTAAAGATGATAGAAACAGCTTTAATGTGGGCAAGCTTTAGTCTTAACTTTGCACAAACTATCATTCTCTTACAGAGAAAGAAGGTTTTAAGCACTTGTGGCCTTTCTTTCTGTTCATTTGCTTAGATGCACTTACAGAGTGTTACTGTTCACAGAAACGCTAAACTGAGCGTTTTATGCTTAGAATCTCAAACATATGTTCATGATCATAAAACTTGTAACTCACTGAAATCTGTGTTCTGCATTGCTGAATCATTTTATTTAAAGATGTTAGAAACATCTTTAACATGGGCAGGCTATAGTCTTAACTTTGCACAAACTATCATTCTCTAACAGAGAAAGAAGGTTTTCAGCACTAGCATGCTTTCTTTCTGTTCATTTGCTTAGTTGCACTAACAGAGTGTTACTGTTCACAGAAAGCGCTAAACTGAGCGTTTTATGCTTAGAAGCTCAAACATATGTGCAAGACCATGCAAGTAGTAATTCACTGAAATCTGTGTTCTGCATTGCTGAATCATTTTATTTAAAGATGTTAGAAACTTCTTTAATGTGGGCAAGCTTTTGTCTTAACGTTGCACAAACTATCATTCTCTTACAGAGAAAGATGGTTTTCAGCACTTGTGGCCTTTCTTTCTGTTCATTTGCTTAGTTGCACTAACAGTGTGTTTCTGTACACAGAAGCGATAAACTAAGCGACTTATGCTTAGAAGTTCAAACTTAGGTTCATGATCATAAAACTTGTAACTCACTGTAATCTGTGTTTTGCATTGCTCAAACATTTCATTTAAAGATGTTAGAAACATCTTTAATGTGGGCAAGCTTTAGTCTTAACTTTGCACAAACTATCATTCTCAAACAGAGAAAAAAGATTTTCAGCACTTGCATGCTTTGTTTCTGTTCATTTGCTTAGTTGCACTAACAGAGTGTTACTGTTCACAGAAAGCGCTAAACTGAGCGTTTTTTAATGATTAGAAGCTCAAACATATGTGCAAGGTCAAGAAAGTAGTAACTCAGTGAAATCTGTTTTTCTACAATGCTAAAACACTTCATTTAAGATGTTAGAAACATATTTAACATGGGCAAGCCATAGTCTTAACTTTGCACAAACTATCATTCTCTAACAGAGAAAGAAGGTTTTCAGCACTAGCATGCTTTCTTTCTGTTCATTTGCTTAGTTGCACTAACAGAGTGTTACTGTTCACAGAAACGCCAAACTGAGCGTTTTATGCTTAGAATCTCAAACATATGTTCATGATCATAAAACTTGTAACTCACTGAAATCTGTGTTCTGCATTGCTGAATCATTTTATTTAAAGATGTTAGAAACATCTTTAATGTGGGCAAGCTTTAGTCTTAATTTTGCACAAACTATCATTCTCTAACAGAGAAAGAAGGTTTTCAGCACTTGTGGCCTTTCTTTCTGTTCATTTGCTTAGTTGCACTAACAGAGTGTTTCTGTACACAGAAGCGATAAACTAAGCGACTTATGCTTAGAAGTTCAAACTTAGGTTCATGATCATAAAACTTGTAACTCACTGAAATCTGTTTTTTGCATTGCTCAAACATTTCATTTAAAGATGATAGAAACAGCTTTAATGTGGGCAAGCTTTAGTCTTAACTTTGCACAAACTATCATTCTCTTACAGAGAAAGAAGGTTTTAAGCACTTGTGGCCTTTCTTTCTGTTCATTTGCTTAGATGCACTTACAGAGTGTTACTGTTCACAGAAACGCTAAACTGAGCGTTTTATGCTTAGAATCTCAAACATATGTTCATGATCATAAAACTTGTAACTCACTGAAATCTGTGTTCTGCATTGCTGAATCATTTTATTTAAAGATGTTAGAAACATCTTTAATGTGGGCAAGCTTTAGTCTTAATTTTGCACAAACTATCATTCTCTAACATAGAAAGAAGGTTTTCAGCACTAGCATGCTTTCTTTCTGTTCATTTGCTTAGTTGCACTTACAGAGTGTTACTGTTCACAGAAACGCTAAACTGAGCGTTTTATGCTTAGAATCTCAAACATATGTTCATGATCATGAAACTAGCATCTCACTGTAATCTGTGTTTTGCATTGCTCAAACATTTCATTTAAAGATGTTAGAAACATCTTTAATGTGGGCAAGCTTTAGTCTTAACTTTGCACAAACTATCATTTTCAAACAGAGAAAGAAGATTTTCAGCACTTGCATGCTTTCTTTCTGTTCATTTACTTAGTTGCACTAACAGAGTGTTACTTTTCACAGAAAGCGCTAAACTGAGCGTTTTATGCTTAGAAGCTCAAACATATGTGCAAGATCATGAAAGTAGTAACTCACTGAAATCCGTTTTTTCTACAATGCTAAAACACTTCATTTAAGATGTTACAAACATCTTTAACATGGGCAAGCTTTAGTCTTAACTTTGCACAAACATTCATTCTCGAACAGAGAAAGAAGGTTTTCCGCACTTGCATGCTTTCTTTCTGTTCATTTGATTAGTTGCACTAACAGAGTGTTACTGTTCACAGAAAGCGCTAAACTGAGCGTTTTATGCTTAGAAGCTCAAACATATGTGCAAGACCATGCAAGTAGTAATTCACTGAAATCTGTGTTCTGCATTGCTGAATCATTTTATTTAAAGATGTTATAAACTTCTTTAATGTGGGCAAGCTTTTGTCTTAACTTTGCACAAACTATCATTCTCTTACAGAGAAAGATGGTTTTCAGCACTTGTGGCGTTTCTTTCTGTTCATTTGCTTAGTTGCACTAACAGAGTGTTTCTGTACACAGAAGCGATAAACTAAGCGACTTATGCTTAGAAGTTCAAACTTAGGTTCATGATCATAAAACTTGTAACTCACTGTAATCTGTGTTTTGCATTGCTCAAACATTTCATTTAAAGATGTTAGAAACATCTTTAATGTGGGCAAGCTTTAGTCTTAACTTTGCACAAACTATCATTCTCAAACAGAGAAAAAAGATTTTCAGCACTTGCATGCTTTCTTTCTGTTCATTTGCTTAGTTGCACTAACAGAGTGTTACTGTTCACAGAAAGCGCTAAACTGAGCGTTTTAATGCTTAGAAGCTCAAACATATGTGCAAGGTCAAGAAAGTAGTAACTCACTGAAATCTGTTTTTCTACAATGCTAAAACACTTCATTTAAGATGTTAGAAACATATTTAACATGGGCAAGCCATAGTCTTAACTTTGCACAAACTATCATTCTCTAACAGAGAAAGAAGGTTTTCAGCACTTGTGGCCTTTCTTTCTGTTCATTTGCTTAGTTGCACTAACAGAGTGTTTCTGTACACAGAAGCGATAAACTAAGCGACTTATGCTTAGAAGTTCAAACTTAGGTTCATGATCATAAAACTTGTAACTCACTGAAATCTGTTTTTTGCATTGCTCAAACATTTCATTTAAAGATGATAGAAACAGCTTTAATGTGGGCAAGCTTTAGTCTTAACTTTGCACAAACTATCATTCTCTTACAGAGAAAGAAGGTTTTAAGCACTTGTGGCCTTTCTTTCTGTTCATTTGCTTAGATGCACTTACAGAGTGTTACTGTTCACAGAAACGCTAAACTGAGCGTTTTATGCTTAGAATCTCAAACATATGTTCATGATCATAAAACTTGTAACTCACTGAAATCTGTGTTCTGCATTGCTGAATCATTTTATTTAAAGATGTTAGAAACATCTTTAATGTGGGCAAGCTTTAGTCTTAATTTTGCACAAACTATCATTCTCTAACAGAGAAAGAAGGTTTTCAGCACTAGCATGCTTTCTTTCTGTTCATTTGCTTAGTTGCACTTACAGAGTGTTACTGTTCACAGAAACGCTAAACTGAGCGTTTTATGCTTAGAATCTCAAACATATGTGCAAGATCATGAAAGTAGTAACTCACTGAAATCCGTTTTTTCTACAATGCTAAAACACTTCATTTAAGATGTTACAAACATCTTTAACATGGGCAAGCTTTAGTCTTAACTTTGCACAAACATTCATTCTCGAACAGAGAAAGAAGGTTTTCCGCACTTGCATGCTTTCTTTCTGTTCATTTGATTAGTTGCACTAACAGAGTGTTACTGTTCACAGAAAGCGCTAAACTGAGCGTTTTATGCTTAGAAGCTCAAACATATGTGCAAGACCATGCAAGTAGTAATTCACTGAAATCTGTGTTCTGCATTGCTGAATCATTTTATTTAAAGATGTTATAAACTTCTTTAATGTGGGCAAGCTTTTGTCTTAACTTTGCACAAACTATCATTCTCTTACAGAGAAAGATGGTTTTCAGCACTTGTGGCGTTTCTTTCTGTTCATTTGCTTAGTTGCACTAACAGAGTGTTTCTGTACACAGAAGCGATAAACTAAGCGACTTATGCTTAGAAGTTCAAACTTAGGTTCATGATCATAAAACTTGTAACTCACTGTAATCTGTGTTTTGCATTGCTCAAACATTTCATTTAAAGATGTTAGAAACATCTTTAATGTGGGCAAGCTTTAGTCTTAACTTTGCACAAACTATCATTCTCAAACAGAGAAAAAAGATTTTCAGCACTTGCATGCTTTCTTTCTGTTCATTTGCTTAGTTGCACTAACAGAGTGTTACTGTTCACAGAAAGCGCTAAACTGAGCGTTTTAATGCTTAGAAGCTCAAACATATGTGCAAGGTCAAGAAAGTAGTAACTCACTGAAATCTGTTTTTCTACAATGCTAAAACACTTCATTTAAGATGTTAGAAACATATTTAACATGGGCAAGCCATAGTCTTAACTTTGCACAAACTATCATTCTCTAACAGAGAAAGAAGGTTTTCAGCACTAGCATGCTTTCTTTCTGTTCATTTGCTTAGTTGCACTTACAGAGTGTTACTGTTCACAGAAACGCTAAACTGAGCGTTTTATGCTTATAATCTCAAACATATGTTCATGATCATGAAACTGGCATCTCACTGAAATCTGTGTTTTGCATTGCTCAAACATTTCATTTAAAGATGTTAGAAACATCTTTAATGTGGGCAAGCTTTAGTCTTAACTTTGAACAAACTATCATTCTCTAACAGACAAAAAAGGTTTGCAGCACTTACATGCTTTATTGCTGTTCATTTGCTTAGTTGCACTAACAGAGTGTTACTGTTCACAGAAACGCCAAACTGAGCGTTTTATGCTTAGAATCTCAAACATATGTTCATGATCATAAAACTTGTAACTCACTGAAATCTGTGTTCTCCATTGCTGAATCATTTTATTTAAAGATGTTAGAAACATCTTTAATGTGGGCAAGCTTTAGTCTTAATTTTGCACAAACTATCATTCTCTAACAGAGAAAGAAGGTTTTCAGCGCTTGTGGCCTTTCTTTCTGTTCATTTGCTTAGTTGCACTAACAGAGTGTTTCTGTACACAGAAGCGATAAACTAAGCGACTTATGCTTAGAAGTTCAAACTTAGGTTCATGATCATAAAACTTGTAACTCACTGAAATCTGTTTTTTGCATTGCTCAAACATTTCATTTAAAGATGATAGAAACAGCTTTAATGTGGGCAAGCTTTAGTCTTAACTTTGCACAAACTATCATTCTCTTACAAAGAAAGAAGGTTTTAAGCACTTGTGGCCTTTCTTTCTGTTCATTTGCTTAGATGCACTTACAGAGTGTTACTGTTCACAGAAACGCTAAACTGAGCGTTTTATGCTTAGAATCTCAAACATATGTTCATGATCATAAAACTTGTAACTCACTGAAATCTGTGTTCTGCATTGCTGAATCATTTTATTTAAAGATGTTAGAAACATCTTTAACATGGGCAAGCTATAGTCTTAACTTTGCACAAACTATCATTCTCTAACAGAGAAAGAAGGTTTTCAGCACTAGCATGCTTTCTTTCTGTTCATTTGCTTAGTTGCACTTACAGAGTGTTACTGTTCACAGAAACGCTAAACTGAGCGTTTTATGCTTAGAATCTCAAACATATGTTCATGATCATGAAACTAGCATCTCACTGTAATCTGTGTTTTGCATTGCTCAAACATTTCATTTAAAGATGTTAGAAACATCTTTAATGTGGGCAAACTTTAGTCTTAACTTTGCACATACTATCATTTTCAAACAGAGAAAGAAGATTTTCAGCACTTGCATGCTTTCTTTCTGTTCATTTACTTAGTTGCACTAACAGAGTGTTACTTTTCACAGAAAGCGCTAAACTGAGCGTTTTATGCTTAGAAGCTCAAACATATGTGCAAGACCATGCAAGTAGTAATTCACTGAAATCTGTGTTCTGCATTGCTGAATCATTTTATTTAAAGATGTTAGAAACTTCTTTAATGTGGGCAAGCTTTTGTCTTAACGTTGCACAAACTATCATTCTCTTACAGAGAAAGATGGTTTTCAGCACTTGTGGCCTTTCTTTCTGTTCATTTGCTTAGTTGCACTAACAGAGTGTTTCTGTACACAGAAGCGATAAACTAAGCGACTTATGCTTAGAAGTTCAAACTTAGGTTCATGATCATAAAACTTGTAACTCACTGTAATCTGTGTTTTGCATTGCTCAAACATTTCATTTAAAGATGTTAGAAACATCTTTAATGTGGGCAAGCTTTAGTCTTAACTTTGCACAAACTATCATTCTCAAACAGAGAAAAAAGATTTTCAGCACTTGCATGCTTTCTTTCTGTTCATTTGCTTAGTTGCACTAACAGAGTGTTACTGTTCACAGAAAGCGCTAAACTGAGCGTTTTAATGCTTAGAAGCTCAAACATATGTGCAAGGTCAAGAAAGTAGTAACTCACTGAAATCTGTTTTTCTACAATGCTAAAACACTTCATTTAAGATGTTACAAACATCTTTAACATGGGCAAGCTTTAGTCTTAACTTTGCACAAACAATCATTCTCGAACAGAGAAAGAAGGTTTTCAGCACTTGCATGCTTTCTTTCTGTTCATTTGATTAGTTGCACTAACAGAGTGTTACTGTTCACAGAAACGCTAAACTGAGCATTTTATGCTTAGAATCTCAAACATATGTTCATGATCATAAAACTAGCATCTCAATGAAATCTGTGTTCTGCATTGCTGAATCATTTTATTTAAAGATGTTAGAGACATCTTTAATGTGGGCAAGCTTTAGTCTTAACTTTGAACAAATTATTATTCTCTAACAGAGAAAGTAGGTTTGCAGCACTTGCATGCTTTATTGCTGTTCATTTGCTTAGTTGCACTAACAGAGTGTTACTGTTCACAGAAAGCGTTAAACTGAGCGTTTTATGCATAGAATCTCAAACATATGTTCATGATCATAAAACTTATAACTCACTGTAATCTGTGTTTTGCATTGCTCAAACATTTCATTTAAAGATGTTAGAAACATCTTTAATGTGGGCAAGCTTTAGTCTTAACTTTGCACAAACTATCATTCTCAAACAGAGAAAAAAGATTTTCAGCACTTGCATGCTTTGTTTCTGTTCATTTGCTTAGTTGCACTAACAGAGTGTTACTGTTCACAGAAAGCGCTAAACTGAGCGTTTTTTAATGATTAGAAGCTCAAACATATGTGCAAGGTCAAGAAAGTAGTAACTCAGTGAAATCTGTTTTTCTACAATGCTAAAACACTTCATTTAAGATGTTAGAAACATATTTAACATGGGCAAGCCATAGTCTTAACTTTGCACAAACTATCATTCTCTAACAGAGAAAGAAGGTTTTCAGCACTAGCATGCTTTCTTTCTGTTCATTTGCTTAGTTGCACTAACAGAGTGTTACTGTTCACAGAAACGCCAAACTGAGCGTTTTATGCTTAGAATCTCAAACATATGTTCATGATCATAAAACTTGTAACTCACTGAAATCTGTGTTCTGCATTGCTGAATCATTTTATTTAAAGATGTTAGAAACATCTTTAATGTGGGCAAGCTTTAGTCTTAATTTTGCACAAACTATCATTCTCTAACAGAGAAAGAAGGTTTTCAGCACTTGTGGCCTTTCTTTCTGTTCATTTGCTTAGTTGCACTAACAGAGTGTTTCTGTACACAGAAGCGATAAACTAAGCGACTTATGCTTAGAAGTTCAAACTTAGGTTCATGATCATAAAACTTGTAACTCACTGTAATCTGTGTTTTGCATTGCTCAAACATTTCATTTAAAGATGTTAGAAACATCTTTAATGTGGGCAAGCTTTAGTCTTAACTTTGCACAAACTATCATTCTCAAACAGAGAAAAAAGATTTTCAGCACTTGCATGCTTTCTTTCTGTTCATTTGCTTAGTTGCACTAACAGAGTGTTACTGTTCACAGAAAGCGCTAAACTGAGCGTTTTAATGCTTAGAAGCTCAAACATATGTGCAAGGTCAAGAAAGTAGTAACTCACTGAAATCTGTTTTTCTACAATGCTAAAACACTTCATTTAAGATGTTACAAACATCTTTAACATGGGCAAGCTTTAGTCTTAACTTTGCACAAACAATCATTCTCGAACAGAGAAAGAAGGTTTTCAGCACTTGCATGCTTTCTTTCTGTTCATTTGATTAGTTGCACTAACAGAGTGTTACTGTTCACAGAAACGCTAAACTGAGCATTTTATGCTTAGAATCTCAAACATATGTTCATGATCATAAAACTAGCATCTCAATGAAATCTGTGTTCTGCATTGCTGAATCATTTTATTTAAAGATGTTAGAGACATCTTTAATGTGGGCAAGCTTTAGTCTTAACTTTGAACAAATTATTATTCTCTAACAGAGAAAGTAGGTTTGCAGCACTTGCATGCTTTATTGCTGTTCATTTGCTTAGTTGCACTAACAGAGTGTTACTGTTCACAGAAAGCGTTAAACTGAGCGTTTTATGCATAGAATCTCAAACATATGTTCATGATCATAAAACTTATAACTCACTGTAATCTGTGTTTTGCATTGCTCAAACATTTCATTTAAAGATGTTAGAAACATCTTTAATGTGGGCAAGCTTTAGTCTTAACTTTGCACAAACTATCATTCTCAAACAGAGAAAAAAGATTTTCAGCACTTGCATGCTTTGTTTCTGTTCATTTGCTTAGTTGCACTAACAGAGTGTTACTGTTCACAGAAAGCGCTAAACTGAGCGTTTTTTAATGATTAGAAGCTCAAACATATGTGCAAGGTCAAGAAAGTAGTAACTCAGTGAAATCTGTTTTTCTACAATGCTAAAACACTTCATTTAAGATGTTAGAAACATATTTAACATGGGCAAGCCATAGTCTTAACTTTGCACAAACTATCATTCTCTAACAGAGAAAGAAGGTTTTCAGCACTAGCATGCTTTCTTTCTGTTCATTTGCTTAGTTGCACTAACAGAGTGTTACTGTTCACAGAAACGCCAAACTGAGCGTTTTATGCTTAGAATCTCAAACATATGTTCATGATCATAAAACTTGTAACTCACTGAAATCTGTGTTCTGCATTGCTGAATCATTTTATTTAAAGATGTTAGAAACATCTTTAATGTGGGCAAGCTTTAGTCTTAATTTTGCACAAACTATCATTCTCTAACAGAGAAAGAAGGTTTTCAGCACTTGTGGCCTTTCTTTCTGTTCATTTGCTTAGATGCACTTACAGAGTGTTACTGTTCACAGAAACGCTAAACTGAGCGTTTTATGCTTAGATTCTCAAACATATGTTCATGATCAAAAAACTTGTAACTCACTGAAATCTGTGTTCTGCATTGCTGAATCATTTTATTTAAAGATGTTAGAAACATCTTTAACATGGGCAAGCTATAGTCTTAACTTTGCACAAACTATCATTCTCTAACAGAGAAAGAAGGTTTTCAGCACTAGCATGCTTTCTTTCTGTTCATTTGCTTAGTTGCACTTACAGAGTTTTACTGTTCACAGAAACGCTAAACTGAGCGTTTTATGCTTAGAATCTCAAACATATGTTCATGATCATGATCATGAAACTAGCATCTCACTGTAATCTGTGTTTTGCATTGCTCAAACATTTCATTTAAAGATGTTAGAAACATCTTTAATGTGGGCAAGCTTTAGTCTTAACTTTGCACAAACTATCATTTTCAAACAGAGAAAGAAGATTTTCAGCACTTGCATGCTTTCTTTCTGTTCATTTACTTAGTTGCACTAACAGAGTGTTACTTTTCACAGAAAGCGCTAAACTGAGCGTTTTATGCTTAGAAGCTCAAACATATGTGCAAGATCATGAAAGTAGTAACTCACTGAAATCTGTTTTTCTACAATGCTAAAACACTTCATTTAAGATGTTACAAACATCTTTAACATGGGCAAGCTTTAGTCTTAACTTTGCACAAACAATCATTCTCGAACAGAGAAAGAAGGTTTTCAGCACTTGCATGCTTTCTTTCTGTTCATTTGATTAGTTGCACTAACAGAGTGTTACTGTTCACAGAAAGCGCTAAACTGAGCGTTTTAATGCTTAGAAGCTCAAACATATGTGCAAGGTCAAGAAAGTAGTAACTCAGTGAAATCTGTTTTTCTACAATGCTAAAACACTTCATTTAAGATGTTAGAAACATATTTAACATGGGCAAGCCATAGTCTTAACTTTGAACAAATTATTATTCTCTAACAGAGAAAGTAGGTTTGCAGCACTTGCATGCTTTATTGCTGTTCATTTGCTTAGTTGCACTAACAGAGTGTTACTGTTCACAGAAAGCGCTAAACTAAGCGTTTTATGCTTAGAATCTCAAACATATGTTAATGATCATAAAACTTATAACTCACTGTAATCTGTGTTTTGCATTGCTCAAACATTTCATTTAAAGATGTTAGAAACATCTTTAATGTGGGCAAGCTTTAGTCTTAATTTTGCACAAACTATCATTCTCTAACAGAGAAAGAAGGTTTTCAGCACTTGTGGCCTTTCTTAATGTTCATTTGCTTAGTTGCACTAACAGAGTGTTTCTGTACACAGAAGCGATAAACTAAGCGACTTATGCTTAGAAGTTCAAACTTAGGTTCATGATCATAAAACTTGTAACTCACTGAAATCTGTTTTTTGCATTGCTCAAACATTTCATTTAAAGATGATAGAAACAGCTTTAATGTGGGCAAGCTTTAGTCTTAACTTTGCACAAACTATCATTCTCTTACAAAGAAAGAAGGTTTTAAGCACTTGTGGCCTTTCTTTCTGTTCATTTGCTTAGATGCACTTACAGAGTGTTACTGTTCACAGAAACGCTAAACTGAGCGTTTTATGCTTAGAATCTCAAACATATGTTCATGATCATAAAACTTGTAACTCACTGAAATCTGTGTTCTGCATTGCTGAATCATTTTATTTAAAGATGTTAGAAACATCTTTAACATGGGCAAGCTATAGTCTTAACGTTGCACAAACTATCATTCTCTAACAGAGAAAGAAGGTTTTCAGCACTAGCATGCTTTCTTTCTGTTCATTTGCTTAGTTGCACTTACAGAGTGTTACTGTTCACAGAAACGCTAAACTGAGCGTTTTATGCTTAGAATCTCAAACATATGTTCATGATCATAAAACTTGTAACTCACTGTAATCTGTGTTTTGCATTGCTCAAACATTTCATTTAAAGATGTTAGAAACATCTTTAATGTGGGCAAGCTTTAGTCTTAACTTTGCACAAACTATCATTCTCAAACAGAGAAAAAAGATTTTCAGCACTTGCATGCTTTCTTTCTGTTCATTTGCTTAGTTGCACTAACAGAGTGTTATTGTTCACAGAAAGCGCTAAACTGAGCGTTTTAATGCTTAGAAGCTCAAACATATGTGCAAGGTCAAGAAAGTAGTAACTCACTGAAATCTGTTTTTCTACAATGCTAAAACACTTCATTTAAGATGTTAGAAACATATTTAACATGGGCAAGCCATAGTCTTAACTTTGCACAAACTATCATTCTCTAACAGAGAAAGAAGGTTTTCAGCACTAGCATGCTTTCTTTCTGTTCATTTGCTTAGTTGCACTTACAGAGTGTTACTGTTCACAGAAACGGTAAACTGAGCGTTTTATGCTTAGAATCTCAAACATATGTTCATGATCATGAAACTAGCATCTCACTGTAATCTGTGTTTTGCATTGCTCAAACATTTCATTTAAAGATGTTAGAAACATCTTTAATGTGGGCAAGCTTTAGTCTTAACTTTGAACAAATTATTATTCTCTAACAGAGAAAGTAGGTTTGCAGCACTTGCATGCTTTATTGCTGTTCATTTGCTTAGTTGCACTAACAGAGTGTTACTGTTCACAGAAAGCGCTAAACTAAGCGTTTTATGCTTAGAATCTCAAACATATGTTAATGATCATAAAACTTATAACTCACTGTAATCTGTGTTTTGCATTGCTCAAACATTTCATTTAAAGATGTTAGAAACATCTTTAATGTGGGCAAGCTTTAGTCTTAACTTTGCACAAACTATCATTCTCAAACAGAGAAAAAAGATTTTCAGCACTTGCATGCTTTGTTTCTGTTCATTTGCTTAGTTGCACTAACAGAGTGTTACTGTTCACAGAAAGCGCTAAACTGAGCGTTTTAATGATTAGAAGCTCAAACATATGTGCAAGGTCAAGAAAGAAGTAACTCAGTGAAATCTGTTTTTCTACAATGCTAAAACACTTCATTTAAGATGTTAGAAACATATTTAACATGGGCAAGCCATATTCTTAACTTTGCACAAACTATCATTCTCTAACAGAGAAAGAAGGTTTTCAGCACTAGCATGCTTTCTTTCTGTTCATTTGCTTAGTTGCACTAACAGAGTGTTACTGTTCACAGAAACGCCAAACTGAGCGTTTTATGCTTAGAATCTCAAACATATGTTCATGATCATAAAACTTGTAACTCACTGAAATCTGTGTTCTGCATTGCTGAATCATTTTATTTAAAGATGTTAGAAACATCTTTAATGTGGGCAAGCTTTAGTCTTAATTTTGCACAAACTATCATTCTCTAACAGAGAAAGAAGGTTTTCAGCACTTGTGGCCTTTCTTAATGTTCATTTGCTTAGTTGCACTAACAGAGTGTTTCTGTACACAGAAGCGATAAACTAAGCGACTTATGCTTAGAAGTTCAAACTTAGGTTCATGATCATAAAACTTGTAACTCACTGAAATCTGTTTTTTGCATTGCTCAAACATTTCATTTAAAGATGATAGAAACAGCTTTAATGTGGGCAAGCTTTAGTCTTAACTTTGCACAAACTATCATTCTCTTACAAAGAAAGAAGGTTTTAAGCACTTGTGGCCTTTCTTTCTGTTCATTTGCTTAGATGCACTTACAGAGTGTTACTGTTCACAGAAACGCTAAACTGAGCGTTTTATGCTTAGAATCTCAAACATATGTTCATGATCATAAAACTTGTAACTCACTGAAATCTGTGTTCTGCATTGCTGAATCATTTTATTTAAAGATGTTAGAAACATCTTTAACATGGGCAAGCTATAGTCTTAACGTTGCACAAACTATCATTCTCTAACAGAGAAAGAAGGTTTTCAGCACTAGCATGCTTTCTTTCTGTTCATTTGCTTAGTTGCACTTACAGAGTGTTACTGTTCACAGAAACGCTAAACTGAGCGTTTTATGCTTAGAATCTCAAACATATGTTCATGATCATAAAACTTGTAACTCACTGTAATCTGTGTTTTGCATTGCTCAACATTTCATTTAAAGATGTTAGAAACATCTTTAATGTGGGCAAGCTTTAGTCTTAACTTTGCACAAACTATCATTCTCAAACAGAGAAAAAAGATTTTCAGCACTTGCATGCTTTCTTTCTGTTCATTTGCTTAGTTGCACTAACAGAGTGTTATTGTTCACAGAAAGCGCTAAACTGAGCGTTTTAATGCTTAGAAGCTCAAACATATGTGCAAGGTCAAGAAAGTAGTAACTCACTGAAATCTGTTTTTCTACAATGCTAAAACACTTCATTTAAGATGTTAGAAACATATTTAACATGGGCAAGCCATAGTCTTAACTTTGCACAAACTATCATTCTCTAACAGAGAAAGAAGGTTTTCAGCACTAGCATGCTTTCTTTCTGTTCATTTGCTTAGTTGCACTTACAGAGTGTTACTGTTCACAGAAACGGTAAACTGAGCGTTTTATGCTTAGAATCTCAAACATATGTTCATGATCATGAAACTAGCATCTCACTGTAATCTGTGTTTTGCATTGCTCAAACATTTCATTTAAAGATGTTAGAAACATCTTTAATGTGGGCAAGCTTTAGTCTTAACTTTGAACAAATTATTATTCTCTAACAGAGAAAGTAGGTTTGCAGCACTTGCATGCTTTATTGCTGTTCATTTGCTTAGTTGCACTAACAGAGTGTTACTGTTCACAGAAAGCGCTAAACTAAGCGTTTTATGCTTAGAATCTCAAACATATGTTAATGATCATAAAACTTATAACTCACTGTAATCTGTGTTTTGCATTGCTCAAACATTTCATTTAAAGATGTTAGAAACATCTTTAATGTGGGCAAGCTTTAGTCTTAACTTTGCACAAACTATCATTCTCAAACAGAGAAAAAAGATTTTCAGCACTTGCATGCTTTGTTTCTGTTCATTTGCTTAGTTGCACTAACAGAGTGTTACTGTTCACAGAAAGCGCTAAACTGAGCGTTTTAATGATTAGAAGCTCAAACATATGTGCAAGGTCAAGAAAGAAGTAACTCAGTGAAATCTGTTTTTCTACAATGCTAAAACACTTCATTTAAGATGTTAGAAACATATTTAACATGGGCAAGCCATATTCTTAACTTTGCACAAACTATCATTCTCTAACAGAGAAAGAAGGTTTTCAGCACTAGCATGCTTTCTTTCTGTTCATTTGCTTAGTTGCACTAACAGAGTGTTACTGTTCACAGAAACGCCAAACTGAGCGTTTTATGCTTAGAATCTCAAACATATGTTCATGATCATAAAACTTGTAACTCACTGAAATCTGTGTTCTGCATTGCTGAATCATTTTATTTAAAGATGTTAGAAACATCTTTAATGTGGGCAAGCTTTAGTCTTAATTTTGCACAAACTATCATTCTCTAACAGAGAAAGAAGGTTTTCAGCACTTGTGGCCTTTCTTTCTGTTCATTTGCTTAGTTGCACTAACAGAGTGTTTCTGTACACAGAAGCGATAAACTAAGCGACTTATGCTTAGAAGTTCAAACTTAGGTTCATGATCATAAAACTTGTAACTCACTGTAATCTGTGTTTTGCATTGCTCAAACATTTCATTTAAAGATGTTAGAAACATCTTTAATGTGGGCAAGCTTTATTCTTAACTTTGCACAAACTATCATTCTCAAACAGAGAAAAAAGATTTTCAGCACTTGCATGCTTTCTTTCTGTTCATTTGCTTAGTTGCACTAACAGAGTGTTACTGTTCACAGAAAGCGCTAAACTGAGCGTTTTAATGCTTAGAAGCTCAAACATATGTGCAAGGTCAAGAAAGTAGTAACTCACTGAAATCTGTTTTTCTACAATGCTAAATCACTTCATTTAAGATGTTAGAAACATATTTAACATGGGCAAGCCATAGTCTTAACTTTGCACAAACTATCATTCTCTAACAGAGAAAGAAGGTTTTCAGCACTAGCATGCTTTCTTTCTGTTCATTTGCTTAGTTGCACTTACAGAGTGTTACTGTTCACAGAAACGCTAAACTGAGCGTTTTATGCTTAGAATCTCAAACATATGTTCATGATCATAAAACTTGTAACTCACTGTAATCTGTGTTTTGCATTGCTCAAACATTTCATTTAAAGATGTTAGAAACATCTTTAATGTGGGCAAGCTTTAGTCTTAACTTTGCACAAACTATCATTCTCAAACAGAGAAAAAAGATTTTCAGCACTTGCATGCTTTCTTTCTGTTCATTTGCTTAGTTGCACTAACAGAGTGTTATTGTTCACAGAAAGCGCTAAACTGAGCGTTTTAATGCTTAGAAGCTCAAACATATGTGCAAGGTCAAGAAAGTAGTAACTCACTGAAATCTGTTTTTCTACAATGCTAAAACACTTCATTTAAGATGTTAGAAACATATTTAACATGGGCAAGCCATAGTCTTAACTTTGCACAAACTATCATTCTCTAACAGAGAAAGAAGGTTTTCAGCACTAGCATGCTTTCTTTCTGTTCATTTGCTTAGTTGCACTTACAGAGTGTTACTGTTCACAGAAACGCTAAACTGAGCGTTTTATGCTTAGAATCTCAAACATATGTTCATGATCATGAAACTAGCATCTCACTGTAATCTGAGTTTTGCATTGCTCAAACATTTCATTTAAAGATGTTAGAAACATCTTTAATGTGGGCAAGCTTTAGTCTTAACTTTGAACAAATTATTATTCTCTAACAGAGAAAGTAGGTTTGCAGCACTTGCATGCTTTATTGCTGTTCATTTGCTTAGTTGCACTAACAGAGTGTTACTGTTCACAGAAAGCGCTAAACTAAGCGTTTTATGCTTAGAATGTCAAACATATGTTAATGATCATAAAACTTATAACTCACTGTAATCTGTGTTTTGCATTGCTCAAACATTTCATTTAAAGATGTTAGAAACATCTTTAATGTGGGCAAGCTTTAGTCTTAACTTTGCACAAACTATCATTCTCAAACAGAGAAAAAAGATTTTCAGCACTTGCATGCTTTGTTTCTGTTCATTTGCTTAGTTGCACTAACAGAGTGTTACTGTTCACAGAAAGCGCTAAACTGAGCGTTTTAATGATTAGAAGCTCAAACATATGTGCAAGGTCAAGAAAGAAGTAACTCAGTGAAATCTGTTTTTCTACAATGCTAAAACACTTCATTTAAGATGTTAGAAACATATTTAACATGGGCAAGCCATAGTCTTAACTTTGCACAAACTATCATTCTCTAACAGAGAAAGAAGGTTTTCAGCACTAGCATGCTTTCTTTCTGTTCATTTGCTTAGTTGCACTAACAGAGTGTTACTGTTCACAGAAACGCCAAACTGAGCGTTTTATGCTTAGAATCTCAAACATATGTTCATGATCATAAAACTTGTAACTCACTGAAATCTGTGTTCTGCATTGCTGAATCATTTTATTTAAAGATGTTAGAAACATCTTTAATGTGGGCAAGCTTTAGTCTTAATTTTGCACAAACTATCATTCTCTAACAGAGAAAGAAGGTTTTCAGCACTTGTGGCCTTTCTTTCTGTTCATTTGCTTAGTTGCACTAACAGAGTGTTTCTGTACACAGAAGCGATAAACTAAGCGACTTATGCTTAGAAGTTCAAACTTAGGTTCATGATCATAAAACTTGTAACTCACTGAAATCTGTTTTTTGCATTGCTCAAACATTTCATTTAAAGATGATAGAAACAGCTTTAATGTGGGCAAGCTTTAGTCTTAACTTTGCACAAACTATCATTCTCTTACAAAGAAAGAAGGTTTTAAGCACTTGTGGCCTTTCTTTCTGTTCATTTGCTTAGATGCACTTACAGAGTGTTACTGTTCACAGAAACGCTAAACTGAGCGTTTTATGCTTAGAATCTCAAACATATGTTCATGATCATAAAACTTGTAACTCACTGAAATCTGTGTTCTGCATTGCTGAATCATTTTATTTAAAGATGTTAGAAACATCTTTAACATGGGCAAGCTATAGTCTTAACTTTGCACAAACTATCATTCTCTAACAGAGAAAGAAGGTTTTCAGCACTAGCATGCTTTCTTTCTGTTCATTTGCTTAGTTGCACTTACAGAGTGTTACTGTTCACAGAAACGCTAAACTGAGCGTTTTATGCTTAGAATCTCAAACATATGTTCATGATCATAAAACTTGTAACTCACTGTAATCTGTGTTTTGCATTGCTCAAACATTTCATTTAAAGATGTTAGAAACATCTTTAATGTGGGCAAGCTTTAGTCTTAACTTTGCACAAACTATCATTCTCAAACAGAGAAAAAAGATTTTCAGCACTTGCATGCTTTCTTTCTGTTCATTTGCTTAGTTGCACTAACAGAGTGTTACTGTTCACAGAAAGCGCTAAACTGAGCGTTTTAATGCTTAGAAGCTCAAACATATGTGCAAGGTCAAGAAAGTAGTAACTCACTGAAATCTGTTTTTCTACAATGCTAAAACACTTCATTTAAGATGTTAGAAACATATTTAACATGGGCAAGCCATAGTCTTAACTTTGCACAAACTATCATTCTCTAACAGAGAAAGAAGGTTTTCAGCACTAGCATGCTTTCTTTCTGTTCATTTGCTTAGTTGCACTTACAGAGTGTTACTGTTCACAGAAACGCTAAACTGAGCGTTTTATGCTTAGAATCTCAAACATATGTTCATGATCATGAAACTAGCATCTCACTGTAATCTGTGTTTTGCATTGCTCAAACATTTCATTTAAAGATGTTAGAAACATCTTTAATGTGGGCAAGCTTTAGTCTTAACTTTGAACAAATTATTATTCTCTAACAGAGAAAGTAGGTTTGCAGCACTTGCATGCTTTATTGCTGTTCATTTGCTTAGTTGCACTAACAGAGTGTTACTGTTCACAGAAAGCGCTAAACTAAGCGTTTTATGCTTAGAATCTCAAACTTATGTTAATGATCATAAAACTTATAACTCACTGTAATCTGTGTTTTGCATTGCTCAAACATTTCATTTAAAGATGTTAGAAACATCTTTAATGTGGGCAAGCTTTAGTCTTAATTTTGCACAAACTATCATTCTCTAACAGAGAAAGAAGGTTTTCAGCACTTGTGGCCTTTCTTAATGTTCATTTGCTTAGTTGCACTAACAGAGTGTTTCTGTACACAGAAGCGATAAACTAAGCGACTTATGCTTAGAAGTTCAAACTTAGGTTCATGATCATAAAACTTGTAACTCACTGAAATCTGTTTTTTGCATTGCTCAAACATTTCATTTAAAGATGATAGAAACAGCTTTAATGTGGGCAAGCTTTAGTCTTAACTTTGCACAAACTATCATTCTCTTACAAAGAAAGAAGGTTTTAAGCACTTGTGGCCTTTCTTTCTGTTCATTTGCTTAGATGCACTTACAGAGTGTTACTGTTCACAGAAACGCTAAACTGAGCGTTTTATGCTTAGAATCTCAAACATATGTTCATGATCATAAAACTTGTAACTCACTGAAATCTGTGTTCTGCATTGCTGAATCATTTTATTTAAAGATGTTAGAAACATCTTTAACATGGGCAAGCTATAGTCTTAACTTTGCACAAACTATCATTCTCTAACAGAGAAAGTAGGTTTGCAGCACTTGCATGCTTTATTGCTGTTCATTTGCTTAGTTGCACTAACAGAGTGTTACTGTTCACAGAAAGCGCTAAACTGAGCGTTTTAATGCTTAGAAGCTCAAACATATGTGCAAGGTCAAGAAAGTAGTAACTCACTGAAATCTGTTTTTCTACAATGCTAAATCACTTCATTTAAGATGTTAGAAACATATTTAACATGGGCAAGCCATAGTCTTAACTTTGCACAAACTATCATTCTCTAACAGAGAAAGAAGGTTTTCAGCACTAGCATGCTTTCTTTCTGTTCATTTGCTTAGTTGCACTTACAGAGTGTTACTGTTCACAGAAACGCTAAACTGAGCGTTTTATGCTTAGAATCTCAAACATATGTTCATGATCATAAAACTTGTAACTCACTGTAATCTGTGTTTTGCATTGCTCAAACATTTCATTTAAAGATGTTAGAAACATCTTTAATGTGGGCAAGCTTTAGTCTTAACTTTGCACAAACTATCATTCTCAAACAGAGAAAAAAGATTTTCAGCACTTGCATGCTTTCTTTCTGTTCATTTGCTTAGTTGCACTAACAGAGTGTTATTGTTCACAGAAAGCGCTAAACTGAGCGTTTTAATGCTTAGAAGCTCAAACATATGTGCAAGGTCAAGAAAGTAGTAACTCACTGAAATCTGTTTTTCTACAATGCTAAAACACTTCATTTAAGATGTTAGAAACATATTTAACATGGGCAAGCCATAGTCTTAACTTTGCACAAACTATCATTCTCTAACAGAGAAAGAAGGTTTTCAGCACTAGCATGCTTTCTTTCTGTTCATTTGCTTACTTGCACTTACAGAGTGTTACTGTTCACAGAAACGCTAAACTGAGCGTTTTATGCTTAGAATCTCAAACATATGTTCATGATCATGAAACTAGCATCTCACTGTAATCTGTGTTTTGCATTGCTCAAACATTTCATTTAAAGATGTTAGAAACATCTTTAATGTGGGCAAGCTTTAGTCTTAACTTTGAACAAAGTATTATTCTCTAACAGAGAAAGTAGGTTTGCAGCACTTGCATGCTTTATTGCTGTTCATTTGCTTAGTTGCACTAACAGAGTGTTACTGTTCACAGAAAGCGCTAAACTAAGCGTTTTATGCTTAGAATCTCAAACATATGTTAATGATCATAAAACTTATAACTCACTGTAATCTGTGTTTTGCATTGCTCAAACATTTCATTTAAAGATGTTAGAAACATCTTTAATGTGGGCAAGCTTTAGTCTTAACTTTGCACAAACTATCATTCTCAAACAGAGAAAAAAGATTTTCAGCACTTGCATGCTTTGTTTCTGTTCATTTGCTTAGTTGCACTAACAGAGTGTTACTGTTCACAGAAAGCGCTAAACTGAGCGTTTTAATGATTAGAAGCTCAAACATATGTGCAAGGTCAAGAAAGAAGTAACTCAGTGAAATCTGTTTTTCTACAATGCTAAAACACTTCATTTAAGATGTTAGAAACATATTTAACATGGGCAAGCCATAGTCTTAACTTTGCACAAACTATCATTCTCTAACAGAGAAAGAAGGTTTTCAGCACTAGCATGCTTTCTTTCTGTTCATTTGCTTAGTTGCACTAACAGAGTGTTACTGTTCACAGAAACGCCAAACTGAGCGTTTTATGCTTAGAATCTCAAACATATGTTCATGATCATAAAACTTGTAACTCACTGAAATCTGTGTTCTGCATTGCTGAATCATTTTATTTAAAGATGTTAGAAACATCTTTAATGTGGGCAAGCTTTAGTCTTAATTTTGCACAAACTATCATTCTCTAACAGAGAAAGAAGGTTTTAAGCACTTGTGGCCTTTCTTTCTGTTCATTTGCTTAGATGCACTTACAGAGTGTTACTGTTCACAGAAACGCTAAACTGAGCGTTTTATGCTTAGAATCTCAAACATATGTTCATGATCATAAAACTTGTAACTCACTGAAATCTGTGTTCTGCATTGCTGAATCATTTTATTTAAAGATGTTAGAAACATCTTTAACATGGGCAAGCTATAGTCTTAACTTTGCACAAACTATCATTCTCTAACAGAGAAAGAAGGTTTTCAGCACTAGCATGCTTTCTTTCTGTTCATTTGCTTAGTTGCACTTACAGAGTGTTACTGTTCACAGAAACGCTAAACTGAGCGTTTTATGCTTAAGAATCTCAAACATATGTTCATGATCATAAAACTTGTAACTCACTGTAATCTGTGTTTTGCATTGCTCAAACATTTCATTTAAAGATGTTAGAAACATCTTTAATGTGGGCAAGCTTTAGTCTTAACTTTGCACAAACTATCATTCTCAAACAGAGAAAAAAGATTTTCAGCACTTGCATGCTTTCTTTCTGTTCATTTGCTTAGTTGCACTAACAGAGTGTTACTGTTCACAGAAAGCGCTAAACTGAGCGTTTTAATGCTTAGAAGCTCAAACATATGTGCAAGGTCAAGAAAGTAGTAACTCACTGAAATCTGTTTTTCTACAATGCTAAAACACTTCATTTAAGATGTTAGAAACATATTTAACATGGGCAAGCCATAGTCTTAACTTTGCACAAACTATCATTCTCTAACAGAGAAAGAAGGTTTTCAGCACTAGCATGCTTTCTTTCTGTTCATTTGCTTAGTTGCACTTACAGAGTGTTACTGTTCACAGAAACGGTAAACTGAGCGTTTTATGCTTAGAATCTCAAACATATGTTCATGATCATGAAACTAGCATCTCACTGTAATCTGTGTTTTGCATTGCTCAAACATTTCATTTAAAGATGTTAGAAACATCTTTAATGTGGGCAAGCTTTAGTCTTAACTTTGAACAAATTATTATTCTCTAACAGAGAAAGTAGGTTTGCAGCACTTGCATGCTTTATTGCTGTTCATTTGCTTAGTTGCACTAACAGAGTGTTACTGTTCACAGAAAGCGCTAAACTAAGCGTTTTATGCTTAGAATCTCAAACATATGTTAATGATCATAAAACTTATAACTCACTGTAATCTGTGTTTTGCATTGCTCAAACATTTCATTTAAAGATGTTAGAAACATCTTTAATGTGGGCAAGCTTTAGTCTTAACTTTGCACAAACTATCATTCTCAAACAGAGAAAAAAGATTTTCAGCACTTGCATGCTTTGTTTCTGTTCATTTGCTTAGTTGCACTAACAGAGTGTTACTGTTCACAGAAAGCGCTAAACTGAGCGTTTTAATGATTAGAAGCTCAAACATATGTGCAAGGTCAAGAAAGAAGTAACTCAGTGAAATCTGTTTTTCTACAATGCTAAAACACTTCATTTAAGATGTTAGAAACATATTTAACATGGGCAAGCCATATTCTTAACTTTGCACAAACTATCATTCTCTAACAGAGAAAGAAGGTTTTCAGCACTAGCATGCTTTCTTTCTGTTCATTTGCTTAGTTGCACTAACAGAGTGTTACTGTTCACAGAAACGCCAAACTGAGCGTTTTATGCTTAGAATCTCAAACATATGTTCATGATCATAAAACTTGTAACTCACTGAAATCTGTGTTCTGCATTGCTGAATCATTTTATTTAAAGATGTTAGAAACATCTTTAATGTGGGCAAGCTTTAGTCTTAATTTTGCACAAACTATCATTCTCTAACCGAGAAAGAAGGTTTTCAGCACTTGTGGCCTTTCTTTCTGTTCATTTGCTTAGTTGCACTAACAGAGTGTTTCTGTACACAGAAGCGATAAACTAAGCGACTTATGCTTAGAAGTTCAAACTTAGGTTCATGATCATAAAACTTGTAACTCACTGTAATCTGTGTTTTGCATTGCTCAAACATTTCATTTAAAGATGTTAGAAACATCTTTAATGTGGGCAAGCTTTAGTCTTAACTTTGCACAAACTATCATTCTCAAACAGAGAAAAAAGATTTTCAGCACTTGCATGCTTTCTTTCTGTTCATTTGCTTAGTTGCACTAACAGAGTGTTACTGTTCACAGAAAGCGCTAAACTGAGCGTTTTAATGCTTAGAAGCTCAAACATATGTGCAAGGTCAAGAAAGTAGTAACTCACTGAAATCTGTTTTTCTACAATGCTAAATCACTTCATTTAAGATGTTAGAAACATATTTAACATGGGCAAGCCATAGTCTTAACTTTGCACAAACTATCATTCTCTAACAGAGAAAGAAGGTTTTCAGCACTAGCATGCTTTCTTTCTGTTCATTTGCTTAGTTGCACTTACAGAGTGTTACTGTTCACAGAAACGCTAAACTGAGCGTTTTATGCTTAGAATCTCAAACATATGTTCATGATCATGAAACTAGCATCTCACTGTAATCTGTGTTTTGCATTGCTCAAACATTTCATTTAAAGATGTTAGAAACATCTTTAATGTGGGCAAGCTTTAGTCTTAACTTTGAACAAATTATTATTCTCTAACAGAGAAAGTAGGTTTGCAGCACTTGCATGCTTTATTGCTGTTCATTTGCTTAGTTGCACTAACAGAGTGTTACTGTTCACAGAAAACGCTAAACTAAGCGTTTTATGCTTAGAATCTCAAACATATGTTAATGATCATAAAACTTATAACTCACTGTAATCTGTGTTTTGCATTGCTCAAACATTTCATTTAAAGATGTTAGAAACATCTTTAATGTGGGCAAGCTTTAGTCTTAATTTTGCACAAACTATCATTCTCTAACAGAGAAAGAAGGTTTTCAGCACTTGTGGCCTTTCTTAATGTTCATTTGCTTAGTTGCACTAACAGAGTGTTTCTGTACACAGAAGCGATAAACTAAGCGACTTATGCTTAGAAGTTCAAACTTAGGTTCATGATCATAAAACTTGTAACTCACTGAAATCTGTTTTTTGCATTGCTCAAACATTTCATTTAAAGATGATAGAAACAGCTTTAATGTGGGCAAGCTTTAGTCTTAACTTTGCACAAACTATCATTCTCTTACAAAGAAAGAAGGTTTTAAGCACTTGTGGCCTTTCTTTCTGTTCATTTGCTTAGATGCACTTACAGAGTGTTACTGTTCACAGAAACGCTAAACTGAGCGTTTTATGCTTAGAATCTCAAACATATGTTCATGATCATAAAACTTGTAACTCACTGAAATCTGTGTTCTGCATTGCTGAATCATTTTATTTAAAGATGTTAGAAACATCTTTAACATGGGCAAGCTATAGTCTTAACTTTGCACAAACTATCATTCTCTAACAGAGAAAGAAGGTTTCAGCACTAGCATGCTTTCTTTCTGATCATTTGCTTAGTTGCACTTACAGAGTGTTACTGTTCACAGAAACGCTAAACTGAGCGTTTTATGCTTAGAATCTCAAACATATGTTCATGATCATAAAACTTGTAACTCACTGTAATCTGTGTTTTGCATTGCTCAAACATTTCATTTAAAGTTGTTAGAAACATCTTTAATGTGGGCAAGCGTTAGTCTTAACTTTGCACAAACTATCATTCTCAAACAGAGAAAAAAGATTTTCAGCACTTGCATGCTTTCTTTCTGTTCATTTGCTTAGTTGCACTAACAGAGTGTTATTGTTCACAGAAAGCGCTAAACTGAGCGTTTTAATGCTTAGAAGCTCAAACATATGTGCAAGGTCAAGAAAGTAGTAACTCACTGAAATCTGTTTTTCTACAATGCTAAAACACTTCATTTAAGATGTTAGAAACATATTTAACATGGGCAAGCCATAGTCTTAACTTTGCACAAACTATCATTCTCTAACAGAGAAAGAAGGTTTTCAGCACTAGCATGCTTTCTTTCTGTTCATTTGCATAGTTGCACTTACAGAGTGTTACTATTCACAGAAACGCTAAACTGAGCGTTTTATGCTTAGAATCTCAAACATATGTTCATGATCATGAAACTAGCATCTCACTGTAATCTGTGTTTTGCATTGCTCAAACATTTCATTTAAAGATGTTAGAAACATCTTTAATGTGGGCAAGCTTTAGTCTTAACTTTGAACAAATTATTATTCTCTAACAGAGAAAGTAGGTTTGCAGCACTTGCATGCTTTATTGCTGTTCATTTGCTTAGTTGCACTAACAGAGTGTTACTGTTCACAGAAAGCGCTAAACTAAGCGTTTTATGCTTAGAATCTCAAACATATGTTAATGATCATAAAACTTATAACTCACTGTAATCTGTGTTTTGCATTGCTCAAACATTTCATTTAAAGATGTTAGAAACATCTTTAATGTGGGCAAGCTTTAGTCTTAACTTTGCACAAACTATCATTCTCAAACAGAGAAAAAAGATTTTCAGCACTTGCATGCTTTGTTTCTGTTCATTTGCTTAGTTGCACTAACAGAGTGTTACTGTTCACAGAAAGCGCTAAACTGAGCGTTTTAATGATTAGAAGCTCAAACATATGTGCAAGGTCAAGAAAGTAGTAACTCAGTGAAATCTGTTTTTCTACAATGCTAAAACACTTCATTTAAGATGTTAGAAACATATTTAACATGGGCAAGCCATAGTCTTAACATTGCACAAACTATCATTCTCTAACAGAGAAAGAAGGTTTTCAGCACTAGCATGCTTTCTTTCTGTTCAGTTGCTTAGTTGCACTTACAGAGTGTTACTGTTCACAGAAACGCTAAACTGAGCGTTTTATGCTTAGAATCTCAAACATATGTTCATGATCATAAAACTTGTAACTCACTGAAATCTGTGTTCTGCATTGCTGAATCATTTTATTTAAAGATGTTAGAAAAATCTTTAATGTGGGCAAGCTTTAGTCTTAATTTTGCACAAACTATCATTCTCTAACAGAGAAAGAAGGTTTTCAGCACTTGTGGCCTTTCTTTCTGTTCATTTGCTTAGTTGCACTAACAGAGTGTTTCTGTACACAGAAGCGATAAACTAAGCGACTTATGCTTAGAAGTTCAAACTTAGGTTCATGATCATAAAACTTGTAACTCACTGAAATCTGTTTTTTGCATTGCTCAAACATTTCATTTAAAGATGATAGAAACAGCTTTAATGTGGGCAAGCTTTAGTCTTAACTTTGCACAAACTATCATTCTCTTACAAAGAAAGAAGGTTTTAAGCACTTGTGGCCTTTCTTTCTGTTCATTTGCTTAGATGCACTTACAGAGTGTTACTGTTCACAGAAACGCTAAACTGAGCGTTTTATGCTTAGAATCTCAAACATATGTTCATGATCATAAAACTTGTAACTCACTGAAATCTGTGTTCTGCATTGCTGAATCATTTTATTTAAAGATGTTAGAAACATCTTTAACATGGGCAAGCTATAGTCTTAACTTTGCACAAACTATCATTCTCTAACAGAGAAAGAAGGTTTTCAGCACTAGCATGCTTTCTTTCTGTTCATTTGCTTAGTTGCACTTACAGAGTGTTACTGTTCACAGAAACGCTAAACTGAGCGTTTTATGCTTAGAATCTCAAACATATGTTCATGATCATAAAACTTGTAACTCACTGTAATCTGTGTTTTGCATTGCTCAAACATTTCATTTAAAGATGTTAGAAACATCTTTAATGTGGGCAAGCTTAGTCTTAACTTTGCACAAACTATCATTCTCAAACAGAGAAAAAAGATTTTCAGCACTTGCATGCTTTCTTTCTGTTCATTTGCTTAGTTGCACTAACAGAGTGTTACTGTTCACAGAAAGCGCTAAACTGAGCGTTTTAATGCTTAGAAGCTCAAACATATGTGCAAGGTCAAGAAAGTAGTAACTCACTGAAATCTGTTTTTCTACAATGCTAAAACACTTCATTTAAGATGTTAGAAACATATTTAACATGGGCAAGCCATAGTCTTAACTTTGCACAAACTATCATTCTCTAACAGAGAAAGAAGGTTTTCAGCACTAGCATGCTTTCTTTCTGTTCATTTGCTTAGTTGCACTTACAGAGTGTTACTGTTCACAGAAACGCTAAACTGAGCGTTTTATGCTTAGAATCTCAAACATATGTTCATGATCATGAAACTAGCATCTCACTGTAATCTGTGTTTTGCATTGCTCAAACATTTCATTTAAAGATGTTAGAAACATCTTTAATGTGGGCAAGCTTTAGTCTTAACTTTGAACAAATTATTATTCTCTAACAGAGAAAGTAGGTTTGCAAGCACTTGCATGCTTTATTGCTGTTCATTTGCTTAGTTGCACTAACAGAGTGTTACTGTTCACAGAAAGCGCTAAACTAAGCGTTTTATGCTTAGAATCTCAAACATATGTTAATGATCATAAAACTTATAACTCACTGTAATCTGTGTTTTGCATTGCTCAAACATTTCATTTAAAGATGTTAGAAACATCTTTAATGTGGGCAAGCTTTAGTCTTAATTTTGCACAAACTATCATTCTCTAACAGAGAAAGAAGGTTTTCAGCACTTGTGGCCTTTCTTAATGTTCATTTGCTTAGTTGCACTAACAGAGTGTTTCTGTACACAGAAGCGATAAACTAAGCGACTTATGCTTAGAAGTTCAAACTTAGGTTCATGATCATAAAACTTGTAACTCACTGAAATCTGTTTTTTGCATTGCTCAAACATTTCATTTAAAGATGTTAGAAACATCTTTAATGTGGGCAAGCTTTAGTCTTAACTTTGCACAAACTATCATTCTCAAACAGAGAAAAAAGATTTTCAGCACTTGCATGCTTTGTTTCTGTTCATTTGCTTAGTTGCACTAACAGAGTGTTACTGTTCACAGAAAGCGCTAAACTGAGCGTTTTAATGATTAGAAGCTCAAACATATGTGCAAGGTCAAGAAAGAAGTAACTCAGTGAAATCTGTTTTTCTACAATGCTAAAACACTTCATTTAAGATGTTAGAAACATATTTAACATGGGCAAGCCATAGTCTTAACTTTGCACAAACTATCATTCTCTAACAGAGAAAGAAGGTTTTCAGCACTAGCATGCTTTCTTTCTGTTCATTTGCTTAGTTGCACTAACAGAGTGTTACTGTTCACAGAAACGCCAAACTGAGCGTTTTATGCTTAGAATCTCAAACATATGTTCATGATCATAAAACTTGTAACTCACTGAAATCTGTGTTCTGCATTGCTGAATCATTTTATTTAAAGATGTTAGAAACATCTTTAATGTGGGCAAGCTTTAGTCTTAATTTTGCACAAACTATCATTCTCTAACAGAGAAAGAAGGTTTTCAGCACTTGTGGCCTTTCTTTCTGTTCATTTGCTTAGTTGCACTAACAGAGTGTTTCTGTACACAGAAGCGATAAACTAAGCGACTTATGCTTAGAAGTTCAAACTTAGGTTCATGATCATAAAACTTGTAACTCACTGAAATCTGTTTTTTGCATTGCTCAAACATTTCATTTAAAGATGATAGAAACAGCTTTAATGTGGGCAAGCTTTAGTCTTAACTTTGCACAAACTATCATTCTCTTACAAAGAAAGAAGGTTTTAAGCACTTGTGGCCTTTCTTTCTGTTCATTTGCTTAGATGCACTTACAGAGTGTTACTGTTCACAGAAACGCTAAACTGAGCGTTTTATGCTTAGAATCTCAAACATATGTTCATGATCATAAAACTTGTAACTCACTGAAATCTGTGTTCTGCATTGCTGAATCATTTTATTTAAAGATGTTAGAAACATCTTTAACATGGGCAAGCTATAGTCTTAACTTTGCACAAACTATCATTCTCTAACAGAGAAAGAAGGTTTTCAGCACTAGCATGCTTTCTTTCTGTTCATTTGCTTAGTTGCACTTACAGAGTGTTACTGTTCACAGAAACGCTAAACTGAGCGTTTTATGCTTAGAATCTCAAACATATGTTCATGATCATAAAACTTGTAACTCACTGTAATCTGTGTTTTGCATTGCTCAAACATTTCATTTAAAGATGTTAGAAACATCTTTAATGTGGGCAAGCTTTAATCTTAACTTTGCACAAACTATCATTCTCAAACAGAGAAAAAAGATTTTCAGCACTTGCATGCTTTATTGCTGTTCATTTGCTTAGTTGCACTAACAGAGTGTTACTGTTCACAGAAAGCGCTAAACTGAGCGTTTTAATGATTAGAAGCTCAAACATATGTGCAAGGTCAAGAAAGTAGTAACTCACTGAAATCTGTTTTTCTACAATGCTAAAACACTTCATTTAAGATGTTAGAAACATATTTAACATGGGCAAGCCATAGTCTTAACTTTGCACAAACTATCATTCTCTAACAGAGAAAGAAGGTTTTCAGCACTAGCATGCTTTCTTTCTGTTCATTTGCTTAGTTGCACTTACAGAGTGTTACTGTTCACAGAAACGCTAAACTGAGCGTTTTATGCTTAGAATCTCAAACATATGTTCATGATCATGAAACTAGCATCTCACTGTAATCTGTGTTTTGCATTGCTCAAACATTTCATTTAAAGATGTTAGAAACATCTTTAATGTGGGCAAGCTTTAGTCTTAACTTTGAACAAATTATTATTCTCTAACAGAGAAAGTAGGTTTGCAGCACTTGCATGCTTTATTGCTGTTCATTTGATTAGTTGCACTAACAGAGTGTTTCTGTACACAGAAGCGATAAACTAAGCGACTTATGCTTAGAAGTTCAAACTTAGGTTCATGATCATAAAACTTGTAACTCACTGAAATCTGTTTTTTGCATTGCTCAAACATTTCATTTAAAGATGATAGAAACAGCTTTAATGTGGGCAAGCTTTAGTCTTAACTTTGCACAAACTATCATTCTCTTACAAAGAAAGAAGGTTTTAAGCACTTGTGGCCTTTCTTTCTGTTCATTTGCTTAGATGCACTTACAGAGTGTTACTGTTCACAGAAACGCTAAACTGAGCGTTTTATGCTTAGAATCTCAAACATATGTTCATGATCATAAAACTTGTAACTCACTGAAATCTGTGTTCTGCATTGCTGAATCATTTTATTTAAAGATGTTAGAAACATCTTTAACATGGGCAAGCTATAGTCTTAACTTTGCACAAACTATCATTCTCTAACAGAGAAAGAAGGTTTTCAGCACTAGCATGCTTTCTTTCTGTTCATTTGCTTAGTTGCACTTACAGAGTGTTACTGTTCACAGAAACGCTAAACTGAGCGTTTTATGCTTAGAATCTCAAACATATGTTCATGATCATAAAACTTGTAACTCACTGTAATCTGTGTTTTGCATTGCTCAAACATTTCATTTAAAGATGTTAGAAACATCTTTAATGTGGGCAAGCTTTAGTCTTAACTTTGCACAAACTATCATTCTCAAACAGAGAAAAAAGATTTTCAGCACTTGCATGCTTTGTTTCTGTTCATTTGCTTAGTTGCACTAACAGAGTGTTATTGTTCACAGAAAGCGCTAAACTGAGCGTTTTAATGCTTAGAAGCTCAAACATATGTGCAAGGTCAAGAAAGTAGTAACTCACTGAAATCTGTTTTTCTACAATGCTAAAACACTTCATTTAAGATGTTAGAAACATATTTAACATGGGCAAGCCATAGTCTTAACTTTGCACAAACTATCATTCTCTAACAGAGAAAGAAGGTTTTCAGCACTAGCATGCTTTCTTTCTGTTCATTTGCTTAGTTGCACTTACAGAGTGTTACTGTTCACAGAAACGCTAAACTGAGCGTTTTATGCTTAGAATCTCAAACATATGTTCATGATCATGAAACTAGCATCTCACTGTAATCTGTGTTTTGCATTGCTCAAACATTTCATTTAAAGATGTTAGAAACATCTTTAATGTGGGCAAGCTTTAGTCTTAACTTTGAACAAATTATTATTCTCTAACAGAGAAAGTAGGTTTGCAGCACTTGCATGCTTTATTGCTGTTCATTTGCTTAGTTGCACTAACAGAGTGTTACTGTTCACAGAAAGCGCTAAACTAAGCGTTTTATGCTTAGAATCTCAAACATATGTTAATGATCATAAAACTTATAACTCACTGTAATCTGTGTTTTGCATTGCTCAAACATTTCATTTAAAGATGTTAGAAACATCTTTAATATGGGCAAGCTTTAGTCTTAACTTTGCACAAACTATCATTCTCAAACAGAGAAAAAAGATTTTCAGCACTTGCATGCTTTGTTTCTGTTCATTTGCTTAGTTGCACTAACAGAGTGTTACTGTTCACAGAAAGCGCTAAACTGAGCGTTTTAATGATTAGAAGCTCAAACATATGTGCAAGGTCAAGAAAGAAGTAACTCAGTGAAATCTGTTTTTCTACAATGCTAAAACACTTCATTTAAGATGTTAGAAACATATTTAACATGGGCAAGCCATAGTCTTAACTTTGCACAAACTATCATTCTCTAACAGAGAAAGAAGGTTTTCAGCACTAGCATGCTTTCTTTCTGTTCATTTGCTTAGTTGCACTATCAGAGTGTTACTGTTCACAGAAACGCCAAACTGAGCGTTTTATGCTTAGAATCTCAAACATATGTTCATGATCATAAAACTTGTAACTCACTGAAATCTGTGTTCTGCATTGCTGAATCATTTTATTTAAAGATGTTAGAAACATCTTTAATGTGGGCAAGCTTTAGTCTTAATTTTGCACAAACTATCATTCTCTAACAGAGAAAGAAGATTTTCAGCACTTGTGGCCTTTCTTAATGTTCATTTGCTTAGTTGCACTAACAGAGTGTTTCTGTACACAGAAGCGATAAACTAAGCGACTTATGCTTAGAAGTTCAAACTTAGGTTCATGATCATAAAACTTGTAACTCACTGAAATCTGTTTTTTGCATTGCTAAAACATTTCATTTAAAGATGATAGAAACAGCTTTAATGTGGGCAAGCTTTAGTCTTAACTTTGCACAAACTATCATTCTCTTACAAAGAAATAAGGTTTTAAGCACTTGTGGCCTTTCTTTCTGTTCATTTGCTTAGATGCACTTACAGAGTGTTACTGTTCACAGAAACGCTAAACTGAGCGTTTTATGCTTAGAATCTCAAACATATGTTCATGATCATAAAACTTGTAACTCACTGAAATCTGTGTTCTGCATTGCTGAATCATTTTATTTAAAGATGTTAGAAACATCTTTAACATGGGCAAGCTATAGTCTTAACTTTGCACAAACTATCATTTTCAAGCAGAGAAAGAAGATTTTCAGCACTTGCATGCTTTCTTTCTGTTCATTTACTTAGTTGCACTAACAGAGTGTTACTTTTCACAGAAAGCGCTAAACTGAGCGTTTTATGCTTAGAAGCTCAAACATATGTGCAAGATCATGAAAGTAGTAACTCACTGAAATCTGTTTTTCTACAATGCTAAAACACTTCATTTAAGATGATACAAACATCTTTAACATGGTTAAGCTTTAGTCTTAACTTTGCACAAACAATCATTCTCGAACAGAGAAAGAAGGTTTTCCGCACTTGCATGCTTTCTTTCTGTTCATTTGATTAGTTGCACTAACAGAGTGTTACTGTTCACAGAAAGCGCTAAACTGAGCGTTTTATGCTTAGAAGCTCAAACATATGTGCAAGACCATGCAAGTAGTAATTCTCTGAAATCTGTGTTCTGCATTGCTGAATCATTTTATTTAAAGATGTTAGAAACTTCTTTAATGTGGGCAAGCTTTTGTCTTAACTTTGCACAAACTATCATTCTCTTACAGAGAAAGATGGTTTTCAGCACTTGTGGCCTTTCTTTCTGTTCATTTGCTTAGTTGCACTAACAGAGTGTTTCTGTACACAGAAGCGATAAACTAAGCGACTTATGCTTAGAAGTTCAAACTTAGGTTCATGATCATAAAACTTGTAACTCACTGTAATCTGTGTTTTGCATTGCTCAAACATTTCATTTAAAGATGTTAGAAACATCTTTAATGTGGGCAAGCTTTAGTCTTAACTTTGCACAAACTATCATTCTCAAACAGAGAAAAAAGATTTTCAGCACTTGCATGCTTTCTTTCTGTTCATTTGCTTAGTTGCACTAACAGAGTGTTACTGTTCACAGAAAGCGCTAAACTGAGCGTTTTAATGCTTAGAAGCTCAAACATATGTGCAAGGTCAAGAAAGTAGTAACTCACTGAAATCTGTTTTTCTACAATGCTAAAACACTTCATTTAAGATGTTAGAAACATATTTAACATGGGCAAGCCATAGTCTTAACTTTGCACAAACTATCATTCTCTAACAGAGAAAGAAGGTTTTCAGCACTAGCATGCTTTCTTTCTGTTCATTTGCTTAGTTGCACTTACAGAGTGTTACTGTTCACAGAAACGCTAAACTGAGCGTTTTATGCTTAGAATCTCAAACATATGTTCATGATCATGAAACTAGCATCTCACTGTAATCTGTGTTTTGCATTGCTCAAACATTTCATTTAAAGATGTTAGAAACATCTTTAATGTGGGCAAGCTTTAGTCTTAACTTTGAACAAACTATCATTCTCTAACAGACAAAAAAGGTTTGCAGCACTTACATGCTTTATTGCTGTTCTTTTGCTTAGTTGCACTAACAGAGTGTTACTGTTCACAGAAACGCCAAACTGAGCGTTTTATGCTTAGAATCTCAAACATATGTTCATGATCATAAAACTTGTAACTCACTGAAATCTGTGTTCTGCATTGCTGAATCATTTTATTTAAAGATGTTAGAAACATCTTTAATGTGGGCAAGCTTTAGTCTTAATTTTGCACAAACTATCATTCTCTAACAGAGAAAGAAGGTTTTCAGCGCTTGTGGCCTTTCTTTCTGTTCATTTGCTTAGTTGCACTAACAGAGTGTTTCTGTACACAGAAGCGATAAACTAAGCGACTTATGCTTAGAAGTTCAAACTTAGGTTCATGATCATAAAACTTGTAACTCACTGAAATCTGTTTTTTGCATTGCTCAAACATTTCATTTAAAGATGATAGAAACAGCTTTAATGTGGGCAAGCTTTAGTCTTAACTTTGCACAAACTATCATTCTCTTACAGAGAAAGAAGGTTTTAAGTACTTGTGGCCTTTCTTTCTGTTCATTTGCTTAGATGCACTTACAGAGTGTTACTGTTCACAGAAACGCTAAACTGAGCGTTTTATGCTTAGAATCTCAAACATATGTTCATGATCATAAAACTTGTAACTCACTGAAATCTGTGTTCTGCATTGCTGAATCATTTTATTTAAAGATGTTAGAAACATCATTAACATGGGCAAGCTATAGTCTTAACTTTGCACAAACTATCATTCTCTAACAGAGAAAAAAGATTTTCAGCACTTGCATGCTTTGTTTCTGTTCATTTGCTTAGTTGCACTAACAGAGTGTTATTGTTCACAGAAAGCGCTAAACTGAGCGTTTTAATGCTTAGAAGCTCAAACATATGTGCAAGGTCAAGAAAGTAGTAACTCACTGAAATCTGTTTTTCTACAATGCTAAAACACTTCATTTAAGATGTTAGAAACATATTTAACATGGGCAAGCCATAGTCTTAACTTTGCACAAACTATCATTCTCTAACAGAGAAAGAAGGTTTTCAGCACTAGCATGCTTTCTTTCTGTTCATTTGCTTAGTTGCACTTACAGAGTGTTACTGTTCACAGAAACGCTAAACTGAGCGTTTTATGCTTAGAATCTCAAACATATGTTCATGATCATAAAACTTGTAACTCACTGTAATCTGTGTTTTGCATTGCTCAAACATTTCATTTAAAGATGTTAGAAACATCTTTAATGTGGGCAAGCTTTAGTCTTAACTTTGCACAAACTATCATTCTCAAACAGAGAAAAAAGATTTTCAGCACTTGCATGCTTTGTTTCTGTTCATTTGCTTAGTTGCACTAACAGAGTGTTATTGTTCACAGAAAGCGCTAAACTGAGCGTTTTAATGCTTAGAAGCTCAAACATATGTGCAAGGTCAAGAAAGTAGTAACTCACTGAAATCTGTTTTTCTACAATGCTAAAACACTTCATTTAAGATGTTAGAAACATATTTAACATGGGCAAGCCATAGTCTTAACTTTGCACAAACTATCATTCTCTAACAGAGAAAGAAGGTTTTCAGCACTAGCATGCTTTCTTTCTGTTCATTTGCTTAGTTGCACTTACAGAGTGTTACTGTTCACAGAAACGCTAAACTGAGCGTTTTATGCTTAGAATCTCAAACATATGTTCATGATCATGAAACTAGCATCTCACTGTAATCTGTGTTTTGCATTGCTCAAACATTTCATTTAAAGATGTTAGAAACATCTTTAATGTGGGCAAGCTTTAGTCTTAACTTTGAACAAATTATTATTCTCTAACAGAGAAAGTAGGTTTGCAGCACTTGCATGCTTTATTGCTGTTCATTTGCTTAGTTGCACTAACAGAGTGTTACTGTTCACAGAAAGCGCTAAACTAAGCGTTTTATGCTTAGAATCTCAAACATATGTTAATGATCATAAAACTTATAACTCACTGTAATCTGTGTTTTGCATTGCTCAAACATTTCATTTAAAGATGTTAGAAACATCTTTAATATGGGCAAGCTTTAGTCTTAACTTTGCACAAACTATCATTCTCAAACAGAGAAAAAAGATTTTCAGCACTTGCATGCTTTGTTTCTGTTCATTTGCTTAGTTGCACTAACAGAGTGTTACTGTTCACAGAAAGCGCTAAACTGAGCGTTTTAATGATTAGAAGCTCAAACATATGTGCAAGGTCAAGAAAGAAGTAACTCAGTGAAATCTGTTTTTCTACAATGCTAAAACACTTCATTTAAGATGTTAGAAACATATTTAACATGGGCAAGCCATAGTCTTAACTTTGCACAAACTATCATTCTCTAACAGAGAAAGAAGGTTTTCAGCACTAGCATGCTTTCTTTCTGTTCATTTGCTTAGTTGCACTATCAGAGTGTTACTGTTCACAGAAACGCCAAACTGAGCGTTTTATGCTTAGAATCTCAAACATATGTTCATGATCATAAAACTTGTAACTCACTGAAATCTGTGTTCTGCATTGCTGAATCATTTTATTTAAAGATGTTAGAAACATCTTTAATGTGGGCAAGCTTTAGTCTTAATTTTGCACAAACTATCATTCTCTAACAGAGAAAGAAGATTTTCAGCACTTGTGGCCTTTCTTAATGTTCATTTGCTTAGTTGCACTAACAGAGTGTTTCTGTACACAGAAGCGATAAACTAAGCGACTTATGCTTAGAAGTTCAAACTTAGGTTCATGATCATAAAACTTGTAACTCACTGAAATCTGTTTTTTGCATTGCTAAAACATTTCATTTAAAGATGATAGAAACAGCTTTAATGTGGGCAAGCTTTAGTCTTAACTTTGCACAAACTATCATTCTCTTACAAAGAAATAAGGTTTTAAGCACTTGTGGCCTTTCTTTCTGTTCATTTGCTTAGATGCACTTACAGAGTGTTACTGTTCACAGAAACGCTAAACTGAGCGTTTTATGCTTAGAATCTCAAACATATGTTCATGATCATAAAACTTGTAACTCACTGAAATCTGTGTTCTGCATTGCTGAATCATTTTATTTAAAGATGTTAGAAACATCTTTAACATGGGCAAGCTATAGTCTTAACTTTGCACAAACTATCATTTTCAAGCAGAGAAAGAAGATTTTCAGCACTTGCATGCTTTCTTTCTGTTCATTTACTTAGTTGCACTAACAGAGTGTTACTTTTCACAGAAAGCGCTAAACTGAGCGTTTTATGCTTAGAAGCTCAAACATATGTGCAAGATCATGAAAGTAGTAACTCACTGAAATCTGTTTTTCTACAATGCTAAAACACTTCATTTAAGATGATACAAACATCTTTAACATGGTTAAGCTTTAGTCTTAACTTTGCACAAACAATCATTCTCGAACAGAGAAAGAAGGTTTTCCGCACTTGCATGCTTTCTTTCTGTTCATTTGATTAGTTGCACTAACAGAGTGTTACTGTTCACAGAAAGCGCTAAACTGAGCGTTTTATGCTTAGAAGCTCAAACATATGTGCAAGACCATGCAAGTAGTAATTCTCTGAAATCTGTGTTCTGCATTGCTGAATCATTTTATTTAAAGATGTTAGAAACTTCTTTAATGTGGGCAAGCTTTTGTCTTAACTTTGCACAAACTATCATTCTCTTACAGAGAAAGATGGTTTTCAGCACTTGTGGCCTTTCTTTCTGTTCATTTGCTTAGTTGCACTAACAGAGTGTTTCTGTACACAGAAGCGATAAACTAAGCGACTTATGCTTAGAAGTTCAAACTTAGGTTCATGATCATAAAACTTGTAACTCACTGTAATCTGTGTTTTGCATTGCTCAAACATTTCATTTAAAGATGTTAGAAACATCTTTAATGTGGGCAAGCTTTAGTCTTAACTTTGCACAAACTATCATTCTCAAACAGAGAAAAAAGATTTTCAGCACTTGCATGCTTTCTTTCTGTTCATTTGCTTAGTTGCACTAACAGAGTGTTACTGTTCACAGAAAGCGCTAAACTGAGCGTTTTAATGCTTAGAAGCTCAAACATATGTGCAAGGTCAAGAAAGTAGTAACTCACTGAAATCTGTTTTTCTACAATGCTAAAACACTTCATTTAAGATGTTAGAAACATATTTAACATGGGCAAGCCATAGTCTTAACTTTGCACAAACTATCATTCTCTAACAGAGAAAGAAGGTTTTCAGCACTAGCATGCTTTCTTTCTGTTCATTTGCTTAGTTGCACTTACAGAGTGTTACTGTTCACAGAAACGCTAAACTGAGCGTTTTATGCTTAGAATCTCAAACATATGTTCATGATCATGAAACTAGCATCTCACTGTAATCTGTGTTTTGCATTGCTCAAACATTTCATTTAAAGATGTTAGAAACATCTTTAATGTGGGCAAGCTTTAGTCTTAACTTTGAACAAACTATCATTCTCTAACAGACAAAAAAGGTTTGCAGCACTTACATGCTTTATTGCTGTTCTTTTGCTTAGTTGCACTAACAGAGTGTTACTGTTCACAGAAACGCCAAACTGAGCGTTTTATGCTTAGAATCTCAAACATATGTTCATGATCATAAAACTTGTAACTCACTGAAATCTGTGTTCTGCATTGCTGAATCATTTTATTTAAAGATGTTAGAAACATCTTTAATGTGGGCAAGCTTTAGTCTTAATTTTGCACAAACTATCATTCTCTAACAGAGAAAGAAGGTTTTCAGCGCTTGTGGCCTTTCTTTCTGTTCATTTGCTTAGTTGCACTAACAGAGTGTTTCTGTACACAGAAGCGATAAACTAAGCGACTTATGCTTAGAAGTTCAAACTTAGGTTCATGATCATAAAACTTGTAACTCACTGAAATCTGTTTTTTGCATTGCTCAAACATTTCATTTAAAGATGATAGAAACAGCTTTAATGTGGGCAAGCTTTAGTCTTAACTTTGCACAAACTATCATTCTCTTACAGAGAAAGAAGGTTTTAAGTACTTGTGGCCTTTCTTTCTGTTCATTTGCTTAGATGCACTTACAGAGTGTTACTGTTCACAGAAACGCTAAACTGAGCGTTTTATGCTTAGAATCTCAAACATATGTTCATGATCATGAAACTAGCATCTCACTGTAATCTGTGTTTTGCATTGCTCAAACATTTCATTTAAAGATGTTAGAGACATCTTTAATGTGGGCAAGCTTTAGTCTTAACTTTGAACAAATTATTATTCTCTAACAGAGAAAGTAGGTTTGCAGCACTTGCATGCTTTATTGCTGTTCATTTGCTTAGTTGCACTAACAGAGTGTTACTGTTCACAGAAAGCGTTAAACTGAGCGTTTTATGCATAGAATCTCAAACATATGTTCATGATCATAAAACTTATAACTCACTGTAATCTGTGTTTTGCATTGCTCAAACATTTCATTTAAAGATGTTAGAAACATCTTTAATGTGGGCAAGCTTTAGTCTTAACTTTGCACAAACTATCATTCTCAAACAGAGAAAAAAGATTTTCAGCACTTGCATGCTTTGTTTCTGTTCATTTGCTTAGTTGCACTAACAGAGTGTTACTGTTCACAGAAAGCGTTAAACTGAGCGTTTTATGCATAGAATCTCAAACATATGTTCATGATCATAAAACTTATAACTCACTGTAATCTGTGTTTTGCATTGCTCAAACATTTCATTTAAAGATGTTAGAAACATCTTTAATGTGGGCAAGCTTTAGTCTTAACTTTGCACAAACTATCATTCTCAAACAGAGAAAAAAGATTTTCAGCACTTGCATGCTTTGTTTCTGTTCATTTGCTTAGTTGCACTAACAGAGTGTTACTGTTCACAGAAAGCGCTAAACTGAGCGTTTTTTAATGATTAGAAGCTCAAACATATGTGCAAGGTCAAGAAAGTAGTAACTCAGTGAAATCTGTTTTTCTACAATGCTAAAACACTTCATTTAAGATGTTAGAAACATATTTAACATGGGCAAGCCATAGTCTTAACTTTGCACAAACTATCATTCTCTAACAGAGAAAGAAGGTTTTCAGCACTAGCATGCTTTCTTTCTGTTCATTTGATTAGTTGCACTAACAGAGTGTTACTGTTCACAGAAAGCGCTAAACTGAGCGTTTTATGCTTAGAAGCTCAAACATATGTGCAAGACCATGCAAGTAGTAATTCTCTGAAATCTGTGTTCTGCATTGCTGAATCATTTTATTTAAAGATGTTAGAAACTTCTTTAATGTGGGCAAGCTTTTGTCTTAACTTTGCACAAACTATCATTCTCTTACAGAGAAAGATGGTTTTCAGCACTTGTGGCCTTTCTTTCTGTTCATTTGCTTAGTTGCACTAACAGAGTGTTTCTGTACACAGAAGCGATAAACTAAGCGACTTATGCTTAGAAGTTCAAACTTAGGTTCATGATCATAAAACTTGTAACTCACTGTAATCTGTGTTTTGCATTGCTCAAACATTTCATTTAAAGATGTTAGAAACATCTTTAATGTGGGCAAGCTTTAGTCTTAACTTTGCACAAACTATCATTCTCAAACAGAGAAAAAAGATTTTCAGCACTTGCATGCTTTCTTTCTGTTCATTTGCTTAGTTGCACTAACAGAGTGTTACTGTTCACAGAAAGCGCTAAACTGAGCGTTTTAATGCTTAGAAGCTCAAACATATGTGCAAGGTCAAGAAAGTAGTAACTCACTGAAATCTGTTTTTCTACAATGCTAAAACACTTCATTTAAGATGTTAGAAACATATTTAACATGGGCAAGCCATAGTCTTAACTTTGCACAAACTATCATTCTCTAACAGAGAAAGAAGGTTTTCAGCACTAGCATGCTTTCTTTCTGTTCATTTGCTTAGTTGCACTTACAGAGTGTTACTGTTCACAGAAACGCTAAACTGAGCGTTTTATGCTTAGAATCTCAAACATATGTTCATGATCATGAAACTAGCATCTCACTGTAATCTGTGTTTTGCATTGCTCAAACATTTCATTTAAAGATGTTAGAAACATCTTTAATGTGGGCAAGCTTTAGTCTTAACTTTGAACAAACTATCATTCTCTAACAGACAAAAAAGGTTTGCAGCACTTACATGCTTTATTGCTGTTCTTTTGCTTAGTTGCACTAACAGAGTGTTACTGTTCACAGAAACGCCAAACTGAGCGTTTTATGCTTAGAATCTCAAACATATGTTCATGATCATAAAACTTGTAACTCACTGAAATCTGTGTTCTGCATTGCTGAATCATTTTATTTAAAGATGTTAGAAACATCTTTAATGTGGGCAAGCTTTAGTCTTAATTTTGCACAAACTATCATTCTCTAACAGAGAAAGAAGGTTTTCAGCGCTTGTGGCCTTTCTTTCTGTTCATTTGCTTAGTTGCACTAACAGAGTGTTTCTGTACACAGAAGCGATAAACTAAGCGACTTATGCTTAGAAGTTCAAACTTAGGTTCATGATCATAAAACTTGTAACTCACTGAAATCTGTTTTTTGCATTGCTCAAACATTTCATTTAAAGATGATAGAAACAGCTTTAATGTGGGCAAGCTTTAGTCTTAACTTTGCACAAACTATCATTCTCTTACAGAGAAAGAAGGTTTTAAGTACTTGTGGCCTTTCTTTCTGTTCATTTGCTTAGATGCACTTACAGAGTGTTACTGTTCACAGAAACGCTAAACTGAGCGTTTTATGCTTAGAATCTCAAACATATGTTCATGATCATAAAACTTGTAACTCACTGAAATCTGTGTTCTGCATTGCTGAATCATTTTATTTAAAGATGTTAGAAACATCTTTAACATGGGCAAGCTATAGTCTTAACTTTGCACAAACTATCATTCTCTAACAGAGAAAGAAGGTTTTCAGCACTAGCATGCTTTCTTTCTGTTCATTTGCTTAGTTGCACTTACAGAGTGTTACTGTTCACAGAAACGCTAAACTGAGCGTTTTATGCTTAGAATCTCAAACATATGTTCATGATCATGAAACTAGCATCTCACTGTAATCTGTGTTTTGCATTGCTCAAACATTTCATTTAAAGATGTTAGAAACATCTTTAATGTGGGCAAACTTTAGTCTTAACTTTGCACAAACTATCATTTTCAAACAGAGAAAGAAGAGTTTCAGCACTTGCATGCTTTCTTTCTGTTCATTTACTTAGTTGCACTAACAGAGTGTTACTTTTCACAGAAAGCGCTAAACTGAGCGTTTTATGCTTAGAAGCTCAAACATATGTGCAAGATCATGAAAGTAGTAACTCACTGAAATCTGTTTTTCTACAATGCTAAAACACTTCATTTAAGATGTTACAAACATCTTTAACATGGGCAAGCTTTAGTCTTAACTTTGCACAAACAATCATTCTCGAACAGAGAAAGAAGGTTTTCAGCACTTGCATGCTTTCTTTCTGTTCATTTGATTAGTTGCACTAACAGAGTGTTACTGTTCACAGAAAGCGCTAAACTGAGCGTTTTATGCTTAGAAGCTCAAACATATGTGCAAGACCATGCAAGTAGTAATTCACTGAAATCTGTGTTCTGCATTGCTGAATCATTTTATTTAAAGATGTTAGAAACTTCTTTAATGTGGGCAAGCTTTTGTCTTAACGTTGCACAAACTATCATTCTCTTACAGAGAAAGATGGTTTTCAGCACTTGTGGCCTTTCTTTCTGTTCATTTGCTTAGTTGCACTAACAGTGTGTTTCTGTACACAGAAGCGATAAACTAAGCGACTTATGCTTAGAAGTTCAAACTTAGGTTCATGATCATAAAACTTGTAACTCACTGTAATCTGTGTTTTGCATTGCTCAAACATTTCATTTAAAGATGTTAGAAACATCTTTAATGTGGGCAAGCTTTAGTCTTAACTTTGCACAAACTATCATTCTCAAACAGAGAAAAAAGATTTTTAGCACTTGCATGCTTTCTTTCTGTTCATTTGCTTAGTTGCACTAACAGAGTGTTACTGTTCACAGAAACGCTAAACTGAGCATTTTATGCTTAGAATCTCAAACATATGTTCATGATCATAAAACTAGCATCTCAATGAAATCTGTGTTCTGCATTGCTGAATCATTTTATTTAAAGATGTTAGAGACATCTTTAATGTGGGCAAGCTTTAGTCTTAACTTTGAACAAATTATTATTCTCTAACAGAGAAAGTAGGTTTGCAGCACTTGCATGCTTTATTGCTGTTCATTTGCTTAGTTGCACTAACAGAGTGTTACTGTTCACAGAAAGCGTTAAACTGAGCGTTTTATGCATAGAATCTCAAACATATGTTCATGATCATAAAACCTATAACTCACTGTAATCTGTGTTTTGCATTGCTCAAACATTTCATTTAAAGATGTTAGAAACATCTTTAATGTGGGCAAGCTTTAGTCTTAACTTTGCACAAACTATCATTCTCAAACAGAGAAAAAAGATTTTCAGCACTTGCATGCTTTGTTTCTGTTCATTTGCTTAGTTGCACTAACAGAGTGTTACTGTTCACAGAAAGCGTTAAACTGAGCGTTTTATGCATAGAATCTCAAACATATGTTCATGATCATAAAACTTATAACTCACTGTAATCTGTGTTTTGCATTGCTCAAACATTTCATTTAAAGATGTTAGAAACATCTTTAATGTGGGCAAGCTTTAGTCTTAACTTTGCACAAACTATCATTCTCAAACAGAGAAAAAAGATTTTCAGCACTTGCATGCTTTGTTTCTGTTCATTTGCTTAGTTGCACTAACAGAGTGTTACTGTTCACAGAAAGCGCTAAACTGAGCGTTTTTTAATGATTAGAAGCTCAAACATATGTGCAAGGTCAAGAAAGTAGTAACTCAGTGAAATCTGTTTTTCTACAATGCTAAAACACTTCATTTAAGATGTTAGAAACATATTTAACATGGGCAAGCCATAGTCTTAACTTTGCACAAACTATCATTCTCTAACAGAGAAAGAAGGTTTTCAGCACTAGCATGCTTTCTTTCTGTTCATTTGCTTAGTTGCACTAACAGAGTGTTACTGTTCACAGAAACGCCAAACTGAGCGTTTTATGCTTAGAATCTCAAACATATGTTCATGATCATAAAACTTGTAACTCACTGAAATCTGTGTTCTGCATTGCTGAATCATTTTATTTAAAGATGTTAGAAACATCTTTAATGTGGGCAAGCTTTAGTCTTAATTTTGCACAAACTATCATTCTCTAACAGAGAAAGAAGGTTTTCAGCGCTTGTGGCCTTTCTTTCTGTTCATTTGCTTAGTTGCACTAACAGAGTGTTTCTGTACACAGAAGCGATAAACTAAGCGACTTATGCTTAGAAGTTCAAACTTAGGTTCATGATCATAAAACTTGTAACTCACTGAAATCTGTTTTTTGCATTGCTCAAACATTTCATTTAAAGATGATAGAAACAGCTTTAATGTGGGCAAGCTTTAGTCTTAACTTTGCACAAACTATCATTCTCTTACAGAGAAAGAAGGTTTTAAGCACTTGTGGCCTTTCTTTCTGTTCATTTGCTTAGATGCACTTACAGAGTGTTACTGTTCACAGAAACGCTAAACTGAGCGTTTTATGCTTAGAATCTCAAACATATGTTCATGATCATAAAACTTGTAACTCACTGAAATCTGTGTTCTGCATTGCTGAATCATTTTATTTAAAGATGTTAGAAACATCTTTAATGTGGGCAAGCTTTAGTCTTAATTTTGCACAAACTATCATTCTCTAACAGAGAAAGAAGGTTTTCAGCACTTGTGGCCTTTCTTTCTGTTCATTTGCTTAGTTGCACTAACAGAGTGTTTCTGTACACAGAAGCGATAAACTAAGCGACTTATGCTTAGAAGTTCAAACTTAGGTTCATGATCATAAAACTTGTAACTCACTGAAATCTGTTTTTTGCATTGCTCAAACATTTCATTTAAAGATGATAGAAACAGCTTTAATGTGGGCAAGCTTTAGTCTTAACTTTGCACAAACTATCATTCTCTTACAGAGAAAGAAGGTTTTAAGCACTTGTGGCCTTTCTTTCTGTTCATTTGCTTAGATGCACTTACAGAGTGTTACTGTTCACAGAAACGCTAAACTGAGCGTTTTATGCTTAGATTCTCAAACATATGTTCATGATCAAAAAACTTGTAACTCACTGAAATCTGTGTTCTGCATTGCTGAATCATTTTATTTAAAGATGTTAGAAACATCTTTAACATGGGCAAGCTATAGTCTTAACTTTGCACAAACTATCATTCTCAAACAGAGAAAGAAGGTTTTCAGCACTAGCATGCTTTCTTTCTGTTCATTTGCTTAGTTGCACTTACAGAGTGTTACTGTTCACAGAAACGCTAAACTGAGCGTTTTATGCTTAGAATCTCAAACATATGTTCATGATCATGAAACTAGCATCTCACTGTAATCTGTGTTTTGCATTGCTCAAACATTTCATTTAAAGATGTTAGAAACATCTTTAATGTGGGCAAGCTTTAGTCTTAACTTTGCACAAACAATCATTCTCGAACAGAGAAAGAAGATTTTCAGCACTTGCATGCTTTCTTTCTGTTCATTTGATTAGTTGCACTAACAGAGTGTTACTGTTCACAGAAAGCGCTAAACTGAGCGTTTTATGCTTAGAAGCTCAAACATATGTGCAAGACCATGCAAGTAGTAATTCACTGAAATCTGTGTTCTGCATTGCTGAATCATTTTATTTAAAGATGTTAGAAACTTCTTTAATGTGGGCAAGCTTTTGTCTTAACTTTGCACAAACTATCATTCTCTTACAGAGAAAGATGGTTTTCAGCACTTGTGGCCTTTCTTTCTGTTCATTTGCTTAGTTGCACTAACAGAGTGTTTCTGTACACAGAAGCGATAAACTAAGCGACTTATGCTTAGAAGTTCAAACTTAGGTTCATGATCATAAAACTTGTAACTCACTGTAATCTGTGTTTTGCATTGCTCAAACATTTCATTTAAAGATGTTAGAAACATCTTTAATGTGGGCAAGCTTTAGTCTTAACTTTGCACAAACTATCATTCTCAAACAGAGAAAAAAGATTTTTAGCACTTGCATGCTTTCTTTCTGTTCATTTGCTTAGTTGCACTAACAGAGTGTTACTGTTCACAGAAAGCGCTAAACTGAGCGTTTTAATGATTAGAAGCTCAAACATATGTGCAAGGTCAAGAAAGTAGTAACTCAGTGAAATCTGTTTTTCTACAATGCTAAAACACTTCATTTAAGATGTTAGAAACATATTTAACATGGGAAAGCCATAGTCTTAACTTTGCACAAACTATCATTCTCTAACAGAGAAAGAAGGTTTTCAGCACTAGCATGCTTTCTTTCTGTTCATTTGCTTAGTTGCACTAACAGAGTGTTACTGTTCACAGAAACGCCAAACTGAGCGTTTTATGCTTAGAATCTCAAACATATGTTCATGATCATAAAACTTGTAACTCACTGAAATCTGTGTTCTGCATTGCTGAATCATTTTATTTAAAGATGTTAGAAACATCTTTAATGTGGGCAAGCTTTAGTCTTAATTTTGCACAAACTATCTTTCTTTAACAGAGAAAGAAGGTTTTCAGCACTTGTGGCCTTTCTTTCTGTTCATTTGCTTAGTTGCACTAACAGAGTGTTTCTGTACACAGAAGCGATAAACTAAGCGACTTATGCTTAGAAGTTCAAACTTAGGTTCATGATCATAAAACTTGTAACTCACTGAAATCTGTTTTTTGCATTGCTCAAACATTTCATTTAAAGATGATAGAAACAGCTTTAATGTGGGCAAGCTTTAGTCTTAACTTTGCACAAACTATCATTCTCTTACAAAGAAAGAAGGTTTTAAGCGCTTGTGGCCTTTCTTTCTGTTCATTTGCTTAGATGCACTTACAGAGTGTTACTGTTCACAGAAACGCTAAACTGAGCGTTTTATGCTTAGAATCTCAAACATATGTTCATGAACATAAAACTTGTAACTCACTGAAATCTGTGTTCTGCATTGCTGAATCATTTTATTTAAAGATGTTAGAAACATCTTTAACATGGGCAAGCTATAGTCTTAACTTTGCACAAACTATCATTCTCTAACAGAGAAAGAAGGTTTTCAGCACTAGCATGCTTTCTTTCTGTTCATTTGCTTAGTTGCACTTACAGAGTGTTACTGTTCACAGAAACGCTAAACTGAGCGTTTTATGCTTAGAATCTCAAACATATGTTCATGATCATAAAACTTGTAACTCACTGTAATCTGTGTTTTGCATTGCTCAAACATTTCATTTAAAGATGTTAGAAACATCTTTAATGTGGGCAAGCTTTAGTCTTAACTTTGCACAAACTATCATTCTCAAACAGAGAAAAAAGATTTTCAGCACTTGCATGCTTTCTTTCTGTTCATTTGCTTAGTTGCACTAACAGAGTGTTACTGTTCACAGAAAGCGCTAAACTGAGCGTTTTAATGCTTAGAAGCTCAAACATATGTGCAAGGTCAAGAAAGTAGTAACTCACTGAAATCTGTTTTTCTACAATGCTAAAACACTTCATTTAAGATGTTAGAAACATATTTAACATGGGCAAGCCATAGTCTTAACTTTGCACAAACTATCATTCTCTAACAGAGAAAGAAGGTTTTCAGCACTAGCATGCTTTCTTTCTGTTCATTTGCTTAGTTGCACTTACAGAGTGTTACTGTTCACAGAAACGCTAAACTGAGCGTTTTATGCTTAGAATCTCAAACATATGTTCATGATCATGAAACTAGCATCTCACTGTAATCTGTGTTTTGCATTGCTCAAACATTTCATTTAAAGATGTTAGAAACATCTTTAATGTGGGCAAGCTTTAGTCTTAACTTTGAACAAATTATTATTCTCTAACAGAGAAAGTAGGTTTGCAGCACTTGCATGCTTTATTGCTGTTCATTTGCTTAGTTGCACTAACAGAGTGTTACTGTTCACAGAAAGCGCTAAACTAAGCGTTTTACGCTTAGAATCTCAAACATATGTTCATGATCATGAAACTAGCATCTCACTGTAATCTGTGTTTTGCATTGCTCAAACATTTCATTTAAAGATGGTAGAAACATCTTTAATGTGGGCAAGCTTTAGTCTTAACTTTGCACAAACTATCATTCTCAAACAGAGAAAAAAGATTTTCAGCACTTGCATGCTTTGTTTCTGTTCATTTGCTCAGTTGCACTAACAGAGTGTTACTGTTCACAGAAAGCGCTAAACTGAGCGTTTTAATGATTAGAAGCTCAAACATATGTGCAAGGTCAAGAAAGTAGTAACTCAGTGAAATCTGTTTTTCTACAATGCTAAAACACTTCATTTAAGATGTTAGAAACATATTTAACATGGGAAAGCCATAGTCTTAACTTTGCACAAACTATCATTCTCTAACAGAGAAAGAAGGTTTTCAGCACTAGCATGCTTTCTTTCTGTTCATTTGCTTAGTTGCACTAACAGAGTGTTACTGTTCACAGAAACGCCAAACTGAGCGTTTTATGCTTAGAATCTCAAACATATGTTCATGATCATAAAACTTGTAACTCACTGAAATCTGTGTTCTGCATTGCTGAATCATTTTATTTAAAGATGTTAGAAACATCTTTAATGTGGGCAAGCTTTAGTCTTAATTTTGCACAAACTATCATTCTCTAACAGAGAAAGAAGGTTTTCAGCACTTGTGGCCTTTCTTTCTGTTCATTTGCTTAGTTGCACTAACAGAGTGTTTCTGTACACAGAAGCGATATACTAAGCGACTTATGCTTAGAAGTTCAAACTTAGGTTCATGATCATAAAACTTGTAACTCACTGAAATCTGTTTTTGCATTGCTCAAACATTTCATTTAAAGATGATAGAAACAGCTTTAATGTGGGCAAGCTTTAGTCTTAACTTTGCACAAACTATCATTCTCTTACAGAGAAAGAAGGTTTTAAGCACTTGTGGCCTTTCTTTCTGTTCATTTGCTTAGTTGCACTAACAGAGTGTTTCTGTACACAGAAGCGATAAACTAAGCGACTTATGCTTAGAAGTTCAAACTTAGGTTCATGATCATAAAACTTGTAACTCACTGAAATCTGTTTTTTGCATTGCTCAAACATTTCATTTAAAGATGATAGAAACAGCTTTAATGTGGGCAAGCTTTAGTCTTAACTTTGCACAAACTATCATTCTCTTACAAAGAAAGAAGGTTTTAAGCACTTGTGGCCTTTCTTTCTGTTCATTTGCTTAGATGCACTTACAGAGTGTTACTGTTCACAGAAACGCTAAACTGAGCGTTTTATGCTTAGAATCTCAAACATATGTTCATGATCATAAAACTTGTAACTCACTGAAATCTGTGTTCTGCATTGCTGAATCATTTTATTTAAAGATGTTAGAAACATCTTTAACATGGGCAAGCTATAGTCTTAACTTTGCACAAACTATCATTCTCTAACAGAGAAAGAAGGTTTTCAGCACTAGCATGCTTTCTTTCTGTTCATTTGCTTAGTTGCACTTACAGAGTGTTACTGTTCACAGAAACGCTAAACTGAGCGTCTTATTCTTAGAATCTCAAACATATGTTCATGATCATAAAACTTGTAACTCACTGTAATCTGTGTTTTGCATTGCTCAAACATTTCATTTAAAGATGTTAGAAACATCTTTAATGTGGGCAAGCTTTAGTCTTAACTTTGCACAAACTATCATTCTCAAACAGAGAAAAAAGATTTTCAGCACTTGCATGCTTTCTTTCTGTTCATTTGCTTAGTTGCACTAACAGAGTGTTACTGTTCACAGAAAGCGCTAAACTGAGCGTTTTAATGCTTAGAAGCTCAAACATATGTGCAAGGTCAAGAAAGTAGTAACTCAGTGAAATCTGTTTTTCTACAATGCTAAAACACTTCATTTAAGATGTTAGAAACATATTTAACATGGGCAAGCCATAGTCTTAACTTTGCACAAACTATCATTCTCTAACAGAGAAAGAAGGTTTTCAGCACTTGTGGCCTTTCTTTCTGTTCATTTGCTTAGTTGCACTAACAGAGTGTTTCTGTACACAGAAGCGATAAACTAAGCGACTTATGCTTAGAAGTTCAAACTTAGGTTCATGATCATAAAACTTGTTACTCACTGTAATCTGTGTTTTGCATTGCTCAAACATTTCATTTAAAGATGTTAGAAACATCTTTAATGTGGGCAAGCTTTAGTCTTAACTTTGCACAAACTATCATTCTCAAACAGAGAAAAAAGATTTTTAGCACTTGCATGCTTTCTTTCTGTTCATTTGCTTAGTTGCACTAACAGAGTGTTACTGTTCACAGAAAGCGCTAAACTGAGCGTTTTAATGATTAGAAGCTCAAACATATGTGCAAGGTCAAGAAAGTAGTAACTCAGTGAAATCTGTTTTTCTACAATGCTAAAGCACTTCATTTAAGATGTAGAAACATATTTAACATGGGCAAGCCATAGTCTTAACTTTGCACAAACTATCATTCTCTAACAGAGAAAGAAGGTTTTCAGCACTAGCATGCTTTCTTTCTGTTCATTTGCTTAGTTGCACTTACAGAGTGTTACTGTTCACAGAAACGCTAAACTGAGCATTTTATGCTTAGAATCTCAAACATATGTTCATGATCATGAAACTAGCATCTCACTGTAATCTGTGTTTTGCATTGCTCAAACATTTCATTTAAAGATGGTAGAAACATCTTTAATGTGGGCAAGCTTTAGTCTTAACTTTGCACAAACTATCATTCTCAAACAGAGAAAAAAGATTTTCAGCACTTGCATGCTTTGTTTCTGTTCATTTGCTCAGTTGCACTAACAGAGTGTTACTGTTCACAGAAAGCGCTAAACTGAGCGTTTTAATGATTAGAAGCTCAAACATATGTGCAAGGTCAAGAAAGTAGTAACTCAGTGAAATCTGTTTTTCTACAATGCTAAAACACTTCATTTAAGATGTTAGAAACATATTTAACATGGGAAAGCCATAGTCTTAACTTTGCACAAACTATCATTCTCTAACAGAGAAAGAAGGTTTTCAGCACTAGCATGCTTTCTTTCTGTTCATTTGCTTAGTTGCACTAACAGAGTGTTACTGTTCACAGAAACGCCAAACTGAGCGTTTTATGCTTAGAATCTCAAACATATGTTCATGATCATAAAACTTGTAACTCACTGAAATCTGTGTTCTGCATTGCTGAATCATTTTATTTAAAGATGTTAGAAACATCTTTAATGTGGGCAAGCTTTAGTCTTAATTTTGCACAAACTATCATTCTCTAACAGAGAAAGAAGGTTTTCAGCAATTGTGGCCTTTCTTTCTGTTCATTTGCTTAGTTGCACTAACAGAGTGTTTCTGTACACAGAAGCGATATACTAAGCGACTTATGCTTAGAAGTTCAAACTTAGGTTCATGATCATAAAACTTGTAACTCACTGAAATCTGTTTTTGCATTGCTCAAACATTTCATTTAAAGATGATAGAAACAGCTTTTATGTGGGCAAGCTTTAGTCTTAACTTTGCACAAACTATCATTCTCTTACAGAGAAAGAAGGTTTTAAGCACTTGTGGCCTTTCTTTCTGTTCATTTGCTTAGTTGCACTAACAGAGTGTTTCTGTACACAGAAGCGATAAACTAAGCGACTTATGCTTAGAAGTTCAAACTTAGGTTCATGATCATAAAACTTGTAACTCACTGAAATCTGTTTTTTGCATTGCTCAAACATTTCATTTAAAGATGATAGAAACAGCTTTAATGTGGGCAAGCTTTAGTCTTAACTTTGCACAAACTATCATTCTCTTACAAAGAAAGAAGGTTTTAAGCACTTGTGGCCTTTCTTTCTGTTCATTTGCTTAGATGCACTTACAGAGTGTTACTGTTCACAGAAACGCTAAACTGAGCGTTTTATGCTTAGAATCTCAAACATATGTTCATGATCATAAAACTTGTAACTCACTGAAATCTGTGTTCTGCATTGCTGAACCATTTTATTTAAAGATGTTAGAAACATCTTTAACATGGGCAAGCTTTAGTCTTAACTTTGCACAAACTATCATTCTCAAACAGAGAAAAAAGATTTTCAGCACTTGCATGCTTTCTTTCTGTTCATTTGCATAGTTGCACTAACAGAGTGTTACTGTTCACAGAAAGCGCTAAACTGAGCGTTTTAATGCTTAGAAGCTCAAACATATGTGCAAGGTCAAGAAAGTAGTAACTCAGTGAAATCTGTTTTTCTACAATGCTAAAACACTTCATTTAAGATGTTAGAAACATATTTAACATGGGCAAGCCATAGTCTTAACTTTGCACAAACTATCATTCTCTAACAGAGAAATAAGGTTTTCAGCACTAGCATGCTTTCTTTCTGTTCATTTGCTTAGTTGCACTTACAGAGTGTTACTGTTCACAGAAACGCTAAACTGAGCGTTTTATGCTTAGAATCTCAAACATATGTTCATGATCATGAAACTAGCATCTCACTGTAATCTGTGTTTTGCATTGCTCAAACATTTCATTTAAAGATGTTAGAAACATCTTTAATGTGGGCAAGCTTTAGTCTTAACTTTGAACAAAATATCATTCTCTAACAGACAAAAAAGGTTTGCAGCACTTGCATGCTTTATTGCTGTTCATTTGCTTAGTTGCACTAACAGAGTGTTACTGTTCACAGAAACGCTAAACTGAGCGTTTTATGCTTAGAATCTCAAACATATGTTCATGATCATAAAACTTGTAACTCACTGAAATCTGTGTTCTGCATTGCTGAATCATTTCATTTAAAGATGATAGAAACAGCTTTAATGTGGGCAAGCTTTAGTCTTAACTTTGCACAAACTATCATTCTCTTACAGAGAAAGAAGGTTTTAAGCACTTGTGGCATTTCTTTCTGTTCATTTGCTTAGATGCACTTACAGAGTGTTACTGTTCACAGAAACGCTAAACTGAGCGTTTTATGCTTAGAATCTCAAACATATGTTCATGATCAAAAAACTTGTAACTCACTGAAATCTGTGTTCTGCATTGCTGAATCATTTTATTTAAAGATGTTAGAAACATCTTTAACATGGGCAAGCTATAGTCTTAACTTTGCACAAACTATCATTCTCTAACAGAGAAAGAAGGTTTTCAGCACTAGCATGCTTTCTTTCTGTTCATTTGCTTAGTTGCACTTACAGAGTGTTACTGTTCACAGAAACGCTAAACTGAGCGTTTTATGCTTAGAATCTCAAACATATGTTCATGATCATGAAACTAGCATCTCACTGTAATCTGTGTTTTGCATTGCTCAAACATTTCATTTAAAGATGTTAGAAACATCTTTAATGTGGGCAAGCTTTAGTCTTAACTTTGCACAAACAATCATTCTCGAACAGAGAAAGAAGATTTTCAGCACTTGCATGCTTTCTTTCTGTTCATTTGATTAGTTGCACTAACAGAGTGTTACTGTTCACAGAAAGCGCTAAACTGAGCGTTTTATGCTTAGAAGCTCAAACATATGTGCAAGACCATGCAAGTAGTAATTCACTGAAATCTGTGTTCTGCATTGCTGAATCATTTTATTTAAAGATGTTAGAAACTTCTTTAATGTGGGCAAGCTTTTGTCTTAACTTTGCACAAACTATCATTCTCTTACAGAGAAAGATGGTTTTCAGCACTTGTGGCCTTTCTTTCTGTTCATTTGCTTAGTTGCACTAACAGAGTGTTTCTGTACACAGAAGCGATAAACTGAGCGTTTTATGCTTAGAATCTCAAACATATGTTCATGATCATAAAACTTGTAACTCACTGTAATCTGTGTTTTGCATTGCTCAAACATTTCATTTAAAGATGTTAGAAACATCTTTAATGTGGGCAAGCTTTAGTCTTAACTTTGCACAAACTATCATTCTCAAACAGAGAAAAAAGATTTTCAGCACTTGCATGCTTTCTTTCTGTTCATTTGCTTAGTTGCACTAACAGAGTGTTACTGTTCACAGAAAGCGCTAAACTGAGCGTTTTAATGATTAGAAGCTCAAACATATGTGCAAGGTCAAGAAAGTAGTAACTCACTGAAATCTGTTTTTCTACAATGCTAAAACACTTCATTTAAGATGTTAGAAACATATTTAACATGGGCAAGCCATAGTCTTAACTTTGCACAAACTATCATTCTCTAACAGAGAAAGAAGGTTTTCAGCACTAGCATGCTTTCTTTCTGTTCATTTGCTTAGTTGCACTTACAGAGTGTTACTGTTCACAGAAACGCTAAACTGAGCGTTTTATGCTTAGAATCTCAAACATATGTTCATGATCATGAAACTAGCATCTCACTGTAATCTGTGTTTTGCATTGCTCAAACATTTCATTTAAAGATGTTAGAAACATCTTTAATGTGGGCAAGCTTTAGTCTTAACTTTGAACAAATTATTATTCTCTAACAGAGAAAGTAGGTTTGCAGCACTTGCATGCTTTATTGCTGTTCATTTGCTTAGTTGCACTAACAGAGTGTTACTGTTCACAGAAAGCGCTAAACTAAGCGTTTTATGCTTAGAATCTCAAACATATGTTAATGATCATAAAACTTATAACTCACTGTAATCTGTGTTTTGCATTGCTCAAACATTTCATTTAAAGATGTTAGAAACATCTTTAATGTGGGCAAGCTTTAGTCTTAATTTTGCACAAACTATCATTCTCTAACAGAGAAAGAAGGTTTTCAGCACTTGTGGCCTTTCTTAATGTTCATTTGCTTAGTTGCACTAACAGATTGTTTCTGTACACAGAAGCGATAAACTAAGCGACTTATGCTTAGAAGTTCAAACTTAGGTTCATGATCATAAAACTTGTAACTCACTGAAATCTGTTTTTTGCATTGCTCAAACATTTCATTTAAAGATGATAGAAACAGCTTTAATGTGGGCAAGCTTTAGTCTTAACTTTGCACAAACTATCATTCTCTTACAAAGAAAGAAGGTTTTAAGCACTTGTGGCCTTTCTTTCTGTTCATTTGCTTAGATGCACTTACAGAGTGTTACTGTTCACAGAAACGCTAAACTGAGCGTTTTATGCTTAGAATCTCAAACATATGTTCATGATCATAAAACTTGTAACTCACTGAAATCTGTGTTCTGCATTGCTGAATCATTTTATTTAAAGATGTTAGAAACATCTTTAACATGGGCAAGCTATAGTCTTAACTTTGCACAAACTATCATTCTCTAACAGAGAAAGAAGGTTTTCAGCACTAGCATGCTTTCTTTCTGTTCATTTGCTTAGTTGCACTTACAGAGTGTTACTGTTCACAGAAACGCTAAACTGAGCGTTTTATGCTTAGAATCTCAAACATATGTTCATGATCATAAAACTTGTAACTCACTGAAATCTGTGTTCTGCATTGCTGAATCATTTTATTTAAAGATGTTAGAAACATCTTTAATGTGGGCAAGCTTTAGTCTTAACTTTGCACAAACTATCATTCTCAAACAGAGAAAAAAGATTTTCAGCACTTGCATGCTTTGTTTCTGTTCATTTGCTTAGTTGCACTAACAGAGTGTTACTGTTCACAGAAAGCGCTAAACTGAGCGTTTTAATGATTAGAAGCTCAAACATATGTGCAAGGTCAAGAAAGTAGTAACTCAGTGAAATCTGTTTTTCTACAATGCTAAAACACTTCATTTAAGATGTTAGAAACATATTTAACATGGGCAAGCCATAGTCTTAACTTTGCACAAACTATCATTCTCTAACAGAGAAAGAAGGTTTTCAGCACTAGCATGCTTTCTTTCTGTTCATTTGCTTAGTTGCACTAACAGAGTGTTACTGTTCACAGAAACGCCAAACTGAGCGTTTTATGCTTAGAATCTCAAACATATGTTCATGATCATAAAACTTGTAACTCACTGAAATCTGTGTTCTGCATTGCTGAATCATTTTATTTAAAGATGTTAGAAACATCTTTAATGTGGGCAAGCTTTAGTCTTAATTTTGCACAAACTATCATTCTCTAACAGAGAAAGAAGGTTTTCAGCACTTGTGGCCTTTGTTAATGTTCATTTGCTTAGTTGCACTAACAGAGTGTTTCTGTACACAGAAGCGATAAACTAAGCGACTTATGCTTAGAAGTTCAAACTTAGGTTCATGATCATAAAACTTGTAACTCACTGAAATCTGTTTTTTGCATTGCTAAAACATTTCATTTAAAGATGATAGAAACAGCTTTAATGTGGGCAAGCTTTAGTCTTAACTTTGCACAAACTATCATTCTCTTACAAAGAAAGAAGGTTTTAAGCACTTGTGGCCTTTCTTTCTGTTCATTTGCTTAGATGCACTTACAGAGTGTTACTGTTCACAGAAACGCTAAACTGAGCGTTTTATGCTTAGAATCTCAAACATATGTTCATGATCATAAAACTTGTAACTCACTGAAATCTGTGTTCTGCATTGCTGAATCATTTTATTTAAAGATGTTAGAAACATCTTTAACATGGGCAAGCTATAGTCTTAACTTTGCACAAACTATCATTCTCTAACAGAGAAAGAAGGTTTTCAGCACTAGCATGCTTTCTTTCTGTTCATTTGCTTAGTTGCACTTACAGAGTGTTACTGTTCACAGAAACGCTAAACTGAGCGTTTTATGCTTAGAATCTCAAACATATGTTCATGATCATGAAACTAGCATCTCACTGTAATCTGTGTTTTGCATTGCTCAAACATTTCATTTAAAGATGTTAGAAACATCTTTAATGTGGGCAAGCTTTAGTCTTAACTTTGCACAAACTATCATTTTCAAACAGAGAAAGAAGATTTTCAGCACTTGCATGCTTTCTTTCTGTTCATTTACTTAGTTGCACTAACAGAGTGTTACTTTTCACAGAAAGCGCTAAACTGAGCGTTTTATGCTTAGAAGCTCAAACATATGTGCAAGATCATGAAAGTAGTAACTCACTGAAATCTGTTTTTCTACAATGCTAAAACACTTCATTTAAGATGTTACAAACATCTTTAACATGGGCAAGCTTTAGTCTTAACTTTGCACAAACAATCATTCTCGAACAGAGAAAGAAGGTTTTCCGCACTTGCATGCTTTCTTTCTGTTCATTTGATTAGTTGCACTAACAGAGTGTTACTGTTCACAGAAAGCGCTAAACTGAGCGTTTTATGCTTAGAAGCTCAAACATATGTGCAAGACCATGCAAGTAGTAATTCACTGAAATCTGTGTTCTGCATTGCTGAATCATTTTATTTAAAGATGTTAGAAACTTCTTTAATGTGGGCAAGCTTTTGTCTTAACTTTGCACAAACTATCATTCTCTTACAGAGAAAGATGGTTTTCAGCACTTGTGGCCTTTCTTTCTGTTCATTTGCTTAGTTGCACTAACAGAGTGTTTCTGTACACAGAAGCGATAAACTAAGCAACTTATGCTTAGAAGTTCAAACTTAGGTTCATGATCATAAAACTTGTAACTCACTGTAATCTGTGTTTTGCATTGCTCAAACATTTCATTTAAAGATGTTAGAAACATCTTTAATGTGGGCAAGCTTTAGTCTTAACTTTGCACAAACTATCATTCTCAAACAGAGAAAAAAGATTTTCAGCACTTGCATGCTTTCTTTCTGTTCATTTGCTTAGTTGCACTAACAGAGTGTTACTGTTCACAGAAAGCGCTAAACTGAGCGTTTTAATGCTTAGAAGCTCAAACATATGTGCAAGGTCAAGAAAGTAGTAACTCACTGAAATCTGTTTTTCTACAATGCTAAAACACTTCATTTAAGATGTTAGAAACATATTTAACATGGGCAAGCCATAGTCTTAACTTTGCACAAACTATCATTCTCTAACAGAGAAAGAAGGTTTTCAGCACTAGCATGCTTTCTTTCTGTTCATTTGCTTAGTTGCACTTACAGAGTGTTACTGTTCACAGAAACGCTAAACTGAGCGTTTTATGCTTAGAATCTCAAACATATGTTCATGATCATAAAACTAGCATCTCACTGAAATCTGTGTTCTGCATTGCTGAATCATTTTATTTAAAGATGTTAGAGACATCTTTAATGTGGGCAAGCTTTAGTCTTAACTTTGAACAAATTATTATTCTCTAACAGAGAAAGTAGGTTTGCAGCACTTGCATGCTTTATTGCTGTTCATTTGCTTAGTTGCACTAACAGAGTGTTACTGTTCACAGAAAGCGTTAAACTGAGCGTTTTATGCATAGAATCTCAAACATATGTTCATGATCATAAAACTTATAACTCACTGTAATCTGTGTTTTGCATTGCTCAAACATTTCATTTAAAGATGTTAGAAACATCTTTAATGTGGGCAAGCTTTAGTCTTAACTTTGCACAAACTATCATTCTCAAACAGAGAAAAAAGATTTTCAGCACTTGCATGCTTTGTTTCTGTTCATTTGCTTAGTTGCACTAACAGAGTGTTACTGTTCACAGAAAGCGCTAAACTGAGCGTTTTTTAATGATTAGAAGCTCAAACATATGTGCAAGGTCAAGAAAGTAGTAACTCAGTGAAATCTGTTTTTCTACAATGCTAAAACACTTCATTTAAGATGTTAGAAACATATTTAACATGGGCAAGCCATAGTCTTAACTTTGCACAAACTATCATTCTCTAACAGAGAAAGAAGGTTTTCAGCACTAGCATGCTTTCTTTCTGTTCATTTGCTTAGTTGCACTAACAGAGTGTTACTGTTCACAGAAACGCCAAACTGAGCGTTTTATGCTTAGAATCTCAAACATATGTTCATGATCATAAAACTTGTAACTCACTGAAATCTGTGTTCTGCATTGCTGAATCATTTTATTTAACGATGTTAGAAACATCTTTAATGTGGGCAAGCTTTAGTCTTAATTTTGCACAAACTATCATTCTCTAACAGAGAAAGAAGGTTTTCAGCACTTGTGGCCTTTCTTAATGTTCATTTGCTTAGTTGCACTAACAGAGTGTTTCTGTACACAGAAGCGATAAACTAAGCGACTTATGCTTAGAAGTTCAAACTTAGGTTCATGATCATAAAACTTGTAACTCACTGAAATCTGTTTTTTGCATTGCTAAAACATTTCATTTAAAGATGATAGAAACAGCTTTAATGTGGGCAAGCTTTAGTCTTAACTTTGCACAAACTATCATTCTCTTACAAAGAAAGAAGGTTTTAAGCACTTGTGGCCTTTCTTTCTGTTCATTTGCTTAGATGCACTTACAGAGTGTTACTGTTCACAGAAACGCTAAACTGAGCGTTTTATGCTTAGAATCTCAAACATATGTTCATGATCATAAAACTTGTAACTCACTGAAATCTGTGTTCTGCATTGCTGAATCATTTTATTTAAAGATGTTAGAAACATCTTTAACATGGGCAAGCTATAGTCTTAACTTTGCACAAACTATCATTCTCTAACAGAGAAAGAAGGTTTTCAGCACTAGCATGCTTTCTTTCTGTTCATTTGCTTAGTTGCACTTACAGAGTGTTACTGTTCACAGAAACGCTAAACTGAGCGTTTTATGCTTAGAATCTCAAACATATGTTCATGATCATGAAACTAGCATCTCACTGTAATCTGTGTTTTGCATTGCTCAAACATTTCATTTAAAGATGTTAGAAACATCTTTAATGTGGGCAAGCTGTAGTCTTAACTTTGCACAAACTATCATTTTCAAACAGAGAAAGAAGATTTTCAGCACTTGCATGCTTTCTTTCTGTTCATTTACTTAGTTGCACTAACAGAGTGTTACTTTTCACAGAAAGCGCTAAACTGAGCGTTTTATGCTTAGAAGCTCAAACATATGTGCAAGATCATGAAAGTAGTAACTCACTGAAATCTGTTTTTCTACAATGCTAAAACACTTCATTTAAGATGTTACAAACATCTTTAACATGGGCAAGCTTTAGTCTTAACTTTGCACAAACAATCATTCTCGAACAGAGAAAGAAGGTTTTCAGCACTTGCATGCTTTCTTTCTGTTCATTTGCTTAGTTGCACTAACAGAGTGTTACTGTTCACAGAAACGCCAAACTGAGCGTTTTATGCTTAGAATCTCAAACATATGTTCATGATCATAAAACTTGTAACTCACTGAAATCTGTGTTCTGCATTGCTGAATCATTTTATTTAAAGATGTTAGAAACATCTTTAATGTGGGCAAGCTTTAGTCTTAATTTTGCACAAACTATCATTCTCTAACAGAGAAAGAAGGTTTTCAGCACTTGTGGCCTTTCTTTCTGTTCAGTTGCTTAGTTGCACTAACAGAGTGTTTCTGTACACAGAAGCGATATACTAAGCGACTTATGCTTAGAAGTTCAAACTTAGGTTCATGATCATAAAACTTGTAACTCACTGAAATCTGTTTTTGCATTGCTCAAACATTTCATTTAAAGATGATAGAAACAGCTTTAATGTGGGCAAGCTTTAGTCTTAACTTTGCACAAACTATCATTCTCTTACAGAGAAAGAAGGTTTTAAGCACTTGTGGCCTTTCTTTCTGTTCATTTGCTTAGTTGCACTAACAGAGTGTTTCTGTACACAGAAGCGATAAACTAAGCGACTTATGCTTAGAAGTTCAAACTTAGGTTCATGATCATAAAACTTGTAACTCACTGAAATCTGTTTTTTGCATTGCTCAAACATTTCATTTAAAGATGATAGAAACAGCTTTAATGTGGGCAAGCTTTAGTCTTAACTTTGCACAAACTATCATTCTCTTACAAAGAAAGAAGGTTTTAAGCACTTGTGGCCTTTCTTTCTGTTCATTTGCTTAGATGCACTTACAGAGTGTTACTGTTCACAGAAACGCTAAACTGAGCGTTTTATGCTTAGAATCTCAAACATATGTTCATGATCATAAAACTTGTAACTCACTGAAATCTGTGTTCTGCATTGCTGAATCATTTTATTTAAAGATGTTAGAAACATCTTTAACATGGGCAAGCTATAGTCTTAACTTTGCACAAACTATCATTCTCTAACAGAGAAAGAAGGTTTTCAGCACTAGCATGCTTTCTTTCTGTTCATTTGCTTAGTTGCACTTACAGAGTGTTACTGTTCACAGAAACGCTAAACTGAGCGTCTTATGCTTAGAATCTCAAACATATGTTCATGATCATAAAACTTGTAACTCACTGTAATCTGTGTTTTGCATTGCTCAAACATTTCATTTAAAGATGTTAGAAACATCTTTAATGTGGGCAAGCTTTAGTCTTAACTTTGCACAAACTATCATTCTCAAACAGAGAAAAAAGATTTTCAGCACTTGCATGCTTTCTTTCTGTTCATTTGCTTAGTTGCACTAACAGAGTGTTACTGTTCACAGAAAGCGCTAAACTGAGCGTTTTAATGCTTAGAAGCTCAAACATATGTGCAAGGTCAAGAAAGTAGTAACTCAGTGAAATCTGTTTTTCTACAATGCTAAAACACTTCATTTAAGATGTTAGAAACATATTTAACATGGGCAAGCCATAGTCTTAACTTTGCACAAACTATCATTCTCTAACAGAGAAATAAGGTTTTCAGCACTAGCATGCTTTCTTTCTGTTCATTTGCTTAGTTGCACTTACAGAGTGTTACTGTTCACAGAAACGCTAAACTGAGCGTTTTATGCTTAGAATCTCAAACATATGTTCATGATCATGAAACTAGCATCTCACTGTAATCTGTGTTTTGCATTGCTCAAACATTTCATTTAAAGATGTTAGAAACATCTTTAATGTGGGCAAGCTTTAGTCTTAACTTTGAACAAAATATCATTCTCTAACAGACAAAAAAGGTTTGCAGCACTTGCATGCTTTATTGCTGTTCATTTGCTTAGTTGCACTAACAGAGTGTTACTGTTCACAGAAACGCTAAACTGAGCGTTTTATGCTTAGAATCTCAAACATATGTTCATGATCATAAAACTTGTAACTCACTGAAATCTGTGTTCTGCATTGCTGAATCATTTCATTTAAAGATGATAGAAACAGCTTTAATGTGGGCAAGCTTTAGTCTTAACTTTGCACAAACTATCATTCTCTTACAGAGGAAAGAAGGTTTTAAGCACTTGTGGCATTTCTTTCTGTTCATTTGCTTAGATGCACTTACAGAGTGTTACTGTTCACAGAAACGCTAAACTGAGCGTTTTATGCTTAGAATCTCAAACATATGTTCATGATCAAAAAACTTGTAACTCACTGAAATCTGTGTTCTGCATTGCTGAATCATTTTATTTAAAGATGTTAGAAACATCTTTAACATGGGCAAGCTATGTCTTAACTTTGCATAAACTATCATTCTCTAACAGAGAAAGAAGGTTTTCAGGACTAGCATGCTTTCTTTCTGTTCATTTGCTTAGTTGCACTTACAGAGTGTTACTGTTCACAGAAACGCTAAACTGAGCGTTTTATGCTTAGAATCTCAAACATATGTTCATGATCATGAAACTAGCATCTCACTGTAATCTGTGTTTTGCATTGCTCAAACATTTCATTTAAAGATGTTAGAAACATCTTTAATGTGGGCAAGCTTTAGTCTTAACTTTGCACAAACAATCATTCTCGAACAGAGAAAGAAGATTTTCAGCACTTGCATGCTTTCTTTCTGTTCATTTGATTAGTTGCACTAACAGAGTGTTACTGTTCACAGAAAGCGCTAAACTGAGCGTTTTATGCTTAGAAGCTCAAACATATGTGCAAGACCATGCAAGTAGTAATTCACTGAAATCTGTGTTCTGCATTGCTGAATCATTTTATTTAAAGATGTTAGAAACTTCTTTAATGTGGGCAAGCTTTTGTCTTAACTTTGCACAAACTATCATTCTCTTACAGAGAAAGATGGTTTTCAGCACTTGTGGCCTTTCTTTCTGTTCATTTGCTTAGTTGCACTAACAGAGTGTTTCTGTACACAGAAGCGATAAACTAAGCGACTTATGCTTAGAAGTTCAAACTTAGGTTCATGATCATAAAACTTGTAACTCACTGTAATCTGTGTTTTGCATTGCTCAAACATTTCATTTAAAGATGTTAGAAACATCTTTAATGTGGGCAAGCTTTAGTCTTAACTTTGCACAAACTATCATTCTCAAACAGAGAAAAAAGATTTTTAGCACTTGCATGCTTTCTTTCTGTTCATTTGCTTAGTTGCACTAACAGAGTGTTACTGTTCACAGAAAGCGCTAAACTGAGCGTTTTAATGATTAGAAGCTCAAACATATGTGCAAGGTCAAGAAAGTAGTAACTCAGTGAAATCTGTTTTTCTACAATGCTAAAGCACTTCATTTAAGATGTAGAAACATATTTAACATGGGCAAGCCATAGTCTTAACTTTGCACAAACTATCATTCTCTAACAGAGAAAGAAGGTTTTCAGCACTAGCATGCTTTCTTTCTGTTCATTTGCTTAGTTGCACTTACAGAGTGTTACTGTTCACAGAAACGCTAAACTGAGCGTTTTATGCTTAGAAGCTCAAACATATGTGCAAGGTCAAGAAAGTAGTAACTCAGTGAAATCTGTTTTTCTACAATGCTAAAACACTTCATTTAAGATGTTAGAAACATATTTAACATGGGAAAGCCATAGTCTTAACTTTGCACAAACTATCATTCTCTAACAGAGAAAGAAGGTTTTCAGCACTAGCATGCTTTCTTTCTGTTCATTTGCTTAGTTGCACTAACAGAGTGTTACTGTTCACAGAAACGCCAAACTGAGCGTTTTATGCTTAGAATCTCAAACATATGTTCATGATCATAAAACTTGTAACTCACTGAAATCTGTGTTCTGCATTGCTGAATCATTTTATTTAAAGATGTTAGAAACATCTTTAATGTGGGCAAGCTTTAGTCTTAATTTTGCACAAACTATCATTCTCTAACAGAGAAAGAAGGTTTTCAGCACTTGTGGCCTTTCTTTCTGTTCATTTGCTTAGTTGCACTTACAGAGTGTTACTGTTCACAGAAACGCTAAACTGAGCGTTTTATGCTTAGAATCTCAAACATATGTTCATGATCATGAAACTAGCATCTCACTGTAATCTGTGTTTTGCATTGCTCAAACATTTCATTTAAAGATGTTAGAAACATCTTTAATGTGGGCAAGCTTTAGTCTTAACTTTGCACAAACTATCATTTTCAAACAGAGAAAGAAGATTTTCAGCACTTGCATGCTTTCTTTCTGTTCATTTACTCAGTTGCACTAACAGAGTGTTACTTTTCACAGAAAGCGCTAAACTGAGCGTTTTATGCTTAGAAGCTCAAACATATGTGCAAGATCATGAAAGTAGTAACTCACTGAAATCTGTTTTTCTACAATGCTAAAACACTTCATTTAAGATGTTACAAACATCTTTAACATGGGCAAGCTTTAGTCTTAACTTTGCACAAACAATCATTCTCGAACAGAGAAAGAAGGTTTTCAGCACTTGCATGCTTTCTTTCTGTTCATTTGCTTAGTTGCACTAACAGAGTGTTACTGTTCACAGAAACGCCAAACTGAGCGTTTTATGCTTAGAATCTCAAACATATGTTCATGATCATAAAACTTGTAACTCACTGAAATCTGTGTTCTGCATTGCTGAATCATTTTATTTAAAGATGTTAGAAACATCTTTAATGTGGGCAAGCTTTAGTCTTAATTTTGCACAAACTATCATTCTCTAACAGAGAAAGAAGGTTTTCAGCACTTGTGGCCTTTCTTTCTGTTCATTTGCTTAGTTGCACTAACAGAGTGTTTCTGTACACAGAAGCGATATACTAAGCGACTTATGCTTAGAAGTTCAAACTTAGGTTCATGATCATAAAACTTGTAACTCACTGAAATCTGTTTTTGCATTGCTCAAACATTTCATTTAAAGATGATAGAAACAGCTTTAATGTGGGCAAGCTTTAGTCTTAACTTTGCACAAACTATCATTCTCTTACAGAGAAAGAAGGTTTTAAGCACTTGTGGCCTTTCTTTCTGTTCATTTGCTTAGATGCACTTACAGAGTGTTACTGTTCACAGAAACGCTAAACTGAGCGTTTTATGCTTAGAATCTCAAACATATGTTCATGATCATAAAACTTGTAACTCACTGAAATCTGTGTTCTGCATTGCTGAATCATTTTATTTAAAGATGTTAGAAACATCTTTAACATGGGCAAGCTATAGTCTTAACTTTGCACAAACTATCATTCTCTAACAGAGAAAGAAGGTTTTCAGCACTAGCATGCTTTCTTTCTGTTCATTTGCTTAGTTGCACTTACAGAGTGTTACTGTTCACAGAAACGCTAAACTGAGCGTCTTATGCTTAGAATCTCAAACATATGTTCATGATCATAAAACTTGTAACTCACTGTAATCTGTGTTTTGCATTGCTCAAACATTTCATTTAAAGATGTTAGAAACATCTTTAATGTGGGCAAGCTTTAGTCTTAACTTTGCACAAACTATCATTCTCAAACAGAGAAAAAAGATTTTCAGCACTTGCATGCTTTCTTTCTGTTCATTTGCTTAGTTGCACTAACAGAGTGTTACTGTTCACAGAAAGCGCTAAACTGAGCGTTTTAATGCTTAGAAGCTCAAACATATGTGCAAGGTCAAGAAAGTAGTAACTCAGTGAAATCTGTTTTTCTACAATGCTAAAACACTTCATTTAAGATGTTAGAAACATATTTAACATGGGCAAGCCATAGTCTTAACTTTGCACAAACTATCATTCTCTAACAGAGAAATAAGGTTTTCAGCACTAGCATGCTTTCTTTCTGTTCATTTGCTTAGTTGCACTTACAGAGTGTTACTGTTCACAGAAACGCTAAACTGAGCGTTTTATGCTTAGAATCTCAAACATATGTTCATGATCATGAAACTAGCATCTCACTGTAATCTGTGTTTTGCATTGCTCAAACATTTCATTTAAAGATGTTAGAAACATCTTTAATGTGGGCAAGCTTTAGTCTTAACTTTGAACAAAATATCATTCTCTAACAGACAAAAAAGGTTTGCAGCACTTGCATGCTTTATTGCTGTTCATTTGCTTAGTTGCACTAACAGAGTGTTACTGTTCACAGAAACGCTAAACTGAGCGTTTTATGCTTAGAATCTCAAACATATGTTCATGATCATAAAACTTGTAACTCACTGAAATCTGTGTTCTGCATTGCTGAATCATTTCATTTAAAGATGATAGAAACAGCTTTAATGTGGGCAAGCTTTAGTCTTAACTTTGCACAAACTATCATTCTCTTACAGAGAAAGAAGGTTTTAAGCACTTGTGGCATTTCTTTCTGTTCATTTGCTTAGATGCACTTACAGAGTGTTACTGTTCACAGAAACGCTAAACTGAGCGTTTTATGCTTAGAATCTCAAACATATGTTCATGATCAAAAAACTTGTAACTCACTGAAATCTGTGTTCTGCATTGCTGAATCATTTTATTTAAAGATGTTAGAAACATCTTTAACATGGGCAAGCTATAGTCTTAACTTTGCACAAACTATCATTCTCTAACAGAGAAAGAAGGTTTTCAGCACTAGCATGCTTTCTTTCTGTTCATTTGCTTAGTTGCACTTACAGAGTGTTACTGTTCACAGAAACGCTAAACTGAGCGTTTTATGCTTAGAATCTCAAACATATGTTCATGATCATGAAACTAGCATCTCACTGTAATCTGTGTTTTGCATTGCTCAAACATTTCATTTAAAGATGTTAGAAACATCTTTAATGTGGGCAAGCTTTAGTCTTAACTTTGCACAAACAATCATTCTCGAACAGAGAAAGAAGATTTTCAGCACTTGCATGCTTTCTTTCTGTTCATTTGATTAGTTGCACTAACAGAGTGTTACTGTTCACAGAAAGCGCTAAACTGAGCGTTTTATGCTTAGAAGCTCAAACATATGTGCAAGACCATGCAAGTAGTAATTCACTGAAATCTGTGTTCTGCATTGCTGAATCATTTTATTTAAAGATGTTAGAAACTTCTTTAATGTGGGCAAGCTTTTGTCTTAACTTTGCACAAACTATCATTCTCTTACAGAGAAAGATGGTTTTCAGCACTTGTGGCCTTTCTTTCTGTTCATTTGCTTAGTTGCACTAACAGAGTGTTTCTGTACACAGAAGCGATAAACTAAGCGACTTATGCTTAGAAGTTCAAACTTAGGTTCATGATCATAAAACTTGTAACTCACTGTAATCTGTGTTTTGCATTGCTCAAACATTTCATTTAAAGATGTTAGAAACATCTTTAATGTGGGCAAGCTTTAGTCTTAACTTTGCACAAACTATCATTCTCAAACAGAGAAAAAAGATTTTTAGCACTTGCATGCTTTCTTTCTGTTCATTTGCTTAGTTGCACTAACAGAGTGTTACTGTTCACAGAAAGCGCTAAACTGAGCGTTTTAATGATTAGAAGCTCAAACATATGTGCAAGGTCAAGAAAGTAGTAACTCAGTGAAATCTGTTTTTCTACAATGCTAAAGCACTTCATTTAAGATGTAGAAACATATTTAACATGGGCAAGCCATAGTCTTAACTTTGCACAAACTATCATTCTCTAACAGAGAAAGAAGGTTTTCAGCACTAGCATGCTTTCTTTCTGTTCATTTGCTTAGTTGCACTTACAGAGTGTTACTGTTCACAGAAACGCTAAACTGAGCGTTTTATGCTTAGAAGCTCAAACATATGTGCAAGGTCAAGAAAGTAGTAACTCAGTGAAATCTGTTTTTCTACAATGCTAAAACACTTCATTTAAGATGTTAGAAACATATTTAACATGGGAAAGCCATAGTCTTAACTTTGCACAAACTATCATTCTCTAACAGAGAAAGAAGGTTTTCAGCACTAGCATGCTTTCTTTCTGTTCATTTGCTTAGTTGCACTAACAGAGTGTTACTGTTCACAGAAACGCCAAACTGAGCGTTTTATGCTTAGAATCTCAAACATATGTTCATGATCATAAAACTTGTAACTCACTGAAATCTGTGTTCTGCATTGCTGAATCATTTTATTTAAAGATGTTAGAAACATCTTTAATGTGGGCAAGCTTTAGTCTTAATTTTGCACAAACTATCATTCTCTAACAGAGAAAGAAGGTTTTCAGCACTTGTGGCCTTTCTTTCTGTTCATTTGCTTAGTTGCACTAACAGAGTGTTTCTGTACACAGAAGCGATAAACTAAGCGACTTATGCTTAGAAGTTCAAACTTAGGTTCATGATCATAAAACTTGTAACTCACTGAAATCTGTTTTTTGCATTGCTCAAACATTTCATTTAAAGATGATAGAAACAGCTTTAATGTGGGCAAGCTTTAGTCTTAACTTTGCACAAACTATCATTCTCTTACAAAGAAAGAAGGTTTTAAGCACTTGTGGCCTTTCTTTCTGTTCATTTGCTTAGATGCACTTACAGAGTGTTACTGTTCACAGAAACGCTAAACTGAGCGTTTTATGCTTAGAATCTCAAACATATGTTCATGATCATAAAACTTGTAACTCACTGAAATCTGTGTTCTGCATTGCTGAATCATTTTATTTAAAGATGTTAGAAACATCTTTAACATGGGCAAGCTATAGTCTTAACTTTGCACAAACTATCATTCTCTAACAGAGAAAGAAGGTTTTCAGCACTAGCATGCTTTCTTTCTGTTCATTTGCTTAGTTGCACTTACAGAGTGTTACTGTTCACAGAAACGCTAAACTGAGCGTTTTATGCTTAGAATCTCAAACATATGTTCATGATCATAAAACTTGTAACTCACTGTAATCTGTGTTTTGCATTGCTCAAACATTTCATTTAAAGATGTTAGAAACATCTTTAATGTGGGCAAGCTTTAGTCTTAACTTTGCACAAACTATCATTCTCAAACAGAGAAAAAAGATTTTCAGCACTTGCATGCTTTCTTTCTGTTCATTTGCTTAGTTGCACTAACAGAGTGTTACTGTTCACAGAAAGCGCTAAACTGAGCGTTTTAATGATTAGAAGCTCAAACATATGTGCAAGGTCAAGAAAGTAGTAACTCACTGAAATCTGTTTTTCTACAATGCTAAAACACTTCATTTAAGATGTTAGAAACATATTTAACATGGGCAAGCCATAGTCTTAACTTTGCACAAACTATCATTCTCTAACAGAGAAAGAAGGTTTTCAGCACTAGCATGCTTTCTTTCTGTTCATTTGCTTAGTTGCACTTACAGAGTGTTACTGTTCACAGAAACGCTAAACTGAGCGTTTTATGCTTAGAATCTCAAACATATGTTCATGATCATGAAACTAGCATCTCACTGTAATCTGTGTTTTGCATTGCTCAAACATTTCATTTAAAGATGTTAGAAACATCTTTAATGTGGGCAAGCTTTAGTCTTAACTTTGAACAAATTATTATTCTCTAACAGAGAAAGTAGGTTTGCAGCACTTGCATGCTTTATTGCTGTTCATTTGCTTAGTTGCACTAACAGAGTGTTACTGTTCACAGAAAGCGCTAAACTAAGCGTTTTATGCTTAGAATCTCAAACATATGTTAATGATCATAAAACTTATAACTCACTGTAATCTGTGTTTTGCATTGCTCAAACATTTCATTTAAAGATGTTAGAAACATCTTTAATGTGGGCAAGCTTTAGTCTTAATTTTGCACAAACTATCATTCTCTAACAGAGAAAGAAGGTTTTCAGCACTTGTGGCCTTTCTTAATGTTCATTTGCTTAGTTGCACTAACAGATTGTTTCTGTACACAGAAGCGATAAACTAAGCGACTTATGCTTAGAAGTTCAAACTTAGGTTCATGATCATAAAACTTGTAACTCACTGAAATCTGTTTTTTGCATTGCTCAAACATTTCATTTAAAGATGATAGAAACAGCTTTAATGTGGGCAAGCTTTAGTCTTAACTTTGCACAAACTATCATTCTCTTACAAAGAAAGAAGGTTTTAAGCACTTGTGGCCTTTCTTTCTGTTCATTTGCTTAGATGCACTTACAGAGTGTTACTGTTCACAGAAACGCTAAACTGAGCGTTTTATGCTTAGAATCTCAAACATATGTTCATGATCATAAAACTTGTAACTCACTGAAATCTGTGTTCTGCATTGCTGAATCATTTTATTTAAAGATGTTAGAAACATCTTTAACATGGGCAAGCTATAGTCTTAACTTTGCACAAACTATCATTCTCTAACAGAGAAAGAAGGTTTTCAGCACTAGCATGCTTTCTTTCTGTTCATTTGCTTAGTTGCACTTACAGAGTGTTACTGTTCACAGAAACGCTAAACTGAGCGTTTTATGCTTAGAATCTCAAACATATGTTCATGATCATAAAACTTGTAACTCACTGAAATCTGTGTTCTGCATTGCTGAATCATTTTATTTAAAGATGTTAGAAACATCTTTAATGTGGGCAAGCTTTAGTCTTAACTTTGCACAAACTATCATTCTCAAACAGAGAAAAAAGATTTTCAGCACTTGCATGCTTTGTTTCTGTTCATTTGCTTAGTTGCACTAACAGAGTGTTACTGTTCACAGAAAGCGCTAAACTGAGCGTTTTAATGATTAGAAGCTCAAACATATGTGCAAGGTCAAGAAAGTAGTAACTCAGTGAAATCTGTTTTTCTACAATGCTAAAACACTTCATTTAAGATGTTAGAAACATATTTAACATGGGCAAGCCATAGTCTTAACATTGCACAAACTATCATTCTCTAACAGAGAAAGAAGGTTTTCAGCACTAGCATGCTTTCTTTCTGTTCAGTTGCTTAGTTGCACTTACAGAGTGTTACTGTTCACAGAAACGCTAAACTGAGCGTTTTATGCTTAGAATCTCAAACATATGTTCATGATCATGAAACTAGCATCTCACTGTAATCTGTGTTTTGCATTGCTCAAACATTTCATTTAAAGATGTTAGAAACATCTTTAATGTGGGCAAGCTTTAGTCTTAACTTTGCACAAACAATCATTCTCGAACAGAGAAAGAAGATTTTCAGCACTTGCATGCTTTCTTTCTGTTCATTTGATTAGTTGCACTAACAGAGTGTTACTGTTCACAGAAAGCGCTAAACTGAGCGTTTTATGCTTAGAAGCTCAAACATATGTGCAAGACCATGCAAGTAGTAATTCACTGAAATCTGTGTTCTGCATTGCTGAATCATTTTATTTAAAGATGTTAGAAACTTCTTTAATGTGGGCAAGCTTTTGTCTTAACTTTGCACAAACTATCATTCTCTTACAGAGAAAGATGGTTTTCAGCACTTGTGGCCTTTCTTTCTGTTCATTTGCTTAGTTGCACTAACAGAGTGTTTCTGTACACAGAAGCGATAAACTGAGCGTTTTATGCTTAGAATCTCAAACATATGTTCATGATCATAAAACTTGTAACTCACTGTAATCTGTGTTTTGCATTGCTCAAACATTTCATTTAAAGATGTTAGAAACATCTTTAATGTGGGCAAGCTTTAGTCTTAACTTTGCACAAACTATCATTCTCAAACAGAGAAAAAAGATTTTCAGCACTTGCATGCTTTCTTTCTGTTCATTTGCTTAGTTGCACTAACAGAGTGTTACTGTTCACAGAAAGCGCTAAACTGAGCGTTTTAATGATTAGAAGCTCAAACATATGTGCAAGGTCAAGAAAGTAGTAACTCACTGAAATCTGTTTTTCTACAATGCTAAAACACTTCATTTAAGATGTTAGAAACATATTTAACATGGGCAAGCCATAGTCTTAACTTTGCACAAACTATCATTCTCTAACAGAGAAAGAAGGTTTTCAGCACTAGCATGCTTTCTTTCTGTTCATTTGCTTAGTTGCACTTACAGAGTGTTACTGTTCACAGAAACGCTAAACTGAGCGTTTTATGCTTAGAATCTCAAACATATGTTCATGATCATGAAACTAGCATCTCACTGTAATCTGTGTTTTGCATTGCTCAAACATTTCATTTAAAGATGTTAGAAACATCTTTAATGTGGGCAAGCTTTAGTCTTAACTTTGAACAAATTATTATTCTCTAACAGAGAAAGTAGGTTTGCAGCACTTGCATGCTTTATTGCTGTTCATTTGCTTAGTTGCACTAACAGAGTGTTACTGTTCACAGAAAGCGCTAAACTAAGCGTTTTATGCTTAGAATCTCAAACATATGTTAATGATCATAAAACTTATAACTCACTGTAATCTGTGTTTTGCATTGCTCAAACATTTCATTTAAAGATGTTAGAAACATCTTTAATGTGGGCAAGCTTTAGTCTTAATTTTGCACAAACTATCATTCTCTAACAGAGAAAGAAGGTTTTCAGCACTTGTGGCCTTTCTTAATGTTCATTTGCTTAGTTGCACTAACAGATTGTTTCTGTACACAGAAGCGATAAACTAAGCGACTTATGCTTAGAAGTTCAAACTTAGGTTCATGATCATAAAACTTGTAACTCACTGAAATCTGTTTTTTGCATTGCTCAAACATTTCATTTAAAGATGATAGAAACAGCTTTAATGTGGGCAAGCTTTAGTCTTAACTTTGCACAAACTATCATTCTCTTACAAAGAAAGAAGGTTTTAAGCACTTGTGGCCTTTCTTTCTGTTCATTTGCTTAGATGCACTTACAGAGTGTTACTGTTCACAGAAACGCTAAACTGAGCGTTTTATGCTTAGAATCTCAAACATATGTTCATGATCATAAAACTTGTAACTCACTGAAATCTGTGTTCTGCATTGCTGAATCATTTTATTTAAAGATGTTAGAAACATCTTTAACATGGGCAAGCTATAGTCTTAACTTTGCACAAACTATCATTCTCTAACAGAGAAAGAAGGTTTTCAGCACTAGCATGCTTTCTTTCTGTTCATTTGCTTAGTTGCACTTACAGAGTGTTACTGTTCACAGAAACGCTAAACTGAGCGTTTTATGCTTAGAATCTCAAACATATGTTCATGATCATAAAACTTGTAACTCACTGAAATCTGTGTTCTGCATTGCTGAATCATTTTATTTAAAGATGTTAGAAACATCTTTAATGTGGGCAAGCTTTAGTCTTAACTTTGCACAAACTATCATTCTCAAACAGAGAAAAAAGATTTTCAGCACTTGCATGCTTTGTTTCTGTTCATTTGCTTAGTTGCACTAACAGAGTGTTACTGTTCACAGAAAGCGCTAAACTGAGCGTTTTATGCTTAGAATCTCAAACATATGTTCATGATCATAAAACTTGTAACTCACTGAAATCTGTGTTCTGCATTGCTGAATCATTTTATTTAAAGATGTTAGAAACATCTTTAATGTGGGCAAGCTTTAGTCTTAACTTTGCACAAACTATCATTCTCAAACAGAGAAAAAAGATTTTCAGCACTTGCATGCTTTGTTTCTGTTCATTTGCTTAGTTGCACTAACAGAGTGTTACTGTTCACAGAAAGCGCTAAACTGAGCGTTTTAATGATTAGAAGCTCAAACATATGTGCAAGGTCAAGAAAGTAGTAACTCAGTGAAATCTGTTTTTCTACAATGCTAAAACACTTCATTTAAGATGTTAGAAACATATTTAACATGGGCAAGCCATAGTCTTAACTTTGCACAAACTATCATTCTCTAACAGAGAAAGAAGGTTTTCAGCACTAGCATGCTTTCTTTCTGTTCAGTTGCTTAGTTGCACTTACAGAGTGTTACTGTTCACAGAAACGCTAAACTGAGCGTTTTATGCTTAGAATCTCAAACATATGTTCATGATCATGAAACTAGCATCTCACTGTAATCTGTGTTTTGCATTGCTCAAACATTTCATTTAAAGATGTTAGAAACATCTTTAATGTGGGCAAGCTTTAGTCTTAACTTTGCACAAACAATCATTCTCGAACAGAGAAAGAAGATTTTCAGCACTTGCATGCTTTCTTTCTGTTCATTTGATTAGTTGCACTAACAGAGTGTTACTGTTCACAGAAAGCGCTAAACTGAGCGTTTTATGCTTAGAAGCTCAAACATATGTGCAAGACCATGCAAGTAGTAATTCACTGAAATCTGTGTTCTGCATTGCTGAATCATTTTATTTAAAGATGTTAGAAACTTCTTTAATGTGGGCAAGCTTTTGTCTTAACTTTGCACAAACTATCATTCTCTTACAGAGAAAGATGGTTTTCAGCACTTGTGGCCTTTCTTTCTGTTCATTTGCTTAGTTGCACTAACAGAGTGTTTCTGTACACAGAAGCGATAAACTGAGCGTTTTATGCTTAGAATCTCAAACATATGTTCATGATCATAAAACTTGTAACTCACTGTAATCTGTGTTTTGCATTGCTCAAACATTTCATTTAAAGATGTTAGAAACATCTTTAATGTGGGCAAGCTTTAGTCTTAACTTTGCACAAACTATCATTCTCAAACAGAGAAAAAAGATTTTCAGCACTTGCATGCTTTCTTTCTGTTCATTTGCTTAGTTGCACTAACAGAGTGTTACTGTTCACAGAAAGCGCTAAACTGAGCGTTTTAATGATTAGAAGCTCAAACATATGTGCAAGGTCAAGAAAGTAGTAACTCACTGAAATCTGTTTTTCTACAATGCTAAAACACTTCATTTAAGATGTTAGAAACATATTTAACATGGGCAAGCCATAGTCTTAACTTTGCACAAACTATCATTCTCTAACAGAGAAAGAAGGTTTTCAGCACTAGCATGCTTTCTTTCTGTTCATTTGCTTAGTTGCACTTACAGAGTGTTACTGTTCACAGAAACGCTAAACTGAGCGTTTTATGCTTAGAATCTCAAACATATGTTCATGATCATGAAACTAGCATCTCACTGTAATCTGTGTTTTGCATTGCTCAAACATTTCATTTAAAGATGTTAGAAACATCTTTAATGTGGGCAAGCTTTAGTCTTAACTTTGAACAAATTATTATTCTCTAACAGAGAAAGTAGGTTTGCAGCACTTGCATGCTTTATTGCTGTTCATTTGCTTAGTTGCACTAACAGAGTGTTACTGTTCACAGAAAGCGCTAAACTAAGCGTTTTATGCTTAGAATCTCAAACATATGTTAATGATCATAAAACTTATAACTCACTGTAATCTGTGTTTTGCATTGCTCAAACATTTCATTTAAAGATGTTAGAAACATCTTTAATGTGGGCAAGCTTTAGTCTTAATTTTGCACAAACTATCATTCTCTAACAGAGAAAGAAGGTTTTCAGCACTTGTGGCCTTTCTTAATGTTCATTTGCTTAGTTGCACTAACAGATTGTTTCTGTACACAGAAGCGATAAACTAAGCGACTTATGCTTAGAAGTTCAAACTTAGGTTCATGATCATAAAACTTGTAACTCACTGAAATCTGTTTTTTGCATTGCTCAAACATTTCATTTAAAGATGATAGAAACAGCTTTAATGTGGGCAAGCTTTAGTCTTAACTTTGCACAAACTATCATTCTCTTACAAAGAAAGAAGGTTTTAAGCACTTGTGGCCTTTCTTTCTGTTCATTTGCTTAGATGCACTTACAGAGTGTTACTGTTCAAAGAAACGCTAAACTGAGCGTTTTATGCTTAGAATCTCAAACATATGTTCATGATCATAAAACTTGTAACTCACTGAAATCTGTGTTCTGCATTGCTGAATCATTTTATTTAAAGATGTTAGAAACATCTTTAACATGGGCAAGCTATAGTCTTAACTTTGCACAAACTATCATTCTCTAACAGAGAAAGAAGGTTTTCAGCACTAGCATGCTTTCTTTCTGTTCATTTGCTTAGTTGCACTTACAGAGTGTTACTGTTCACAGAAACGCTAAACTGAGCGTTTTATGCTTAGAATCTCAAACATATGTTCATGATCATAAAACTTGTAACTCACTGAAATCTGTGTTCTGCATTGCTGAATCATTTTATTTAAAGATGTTAGAAACATCTTTAATGTGGGCAAGCTTTAGTCTTAACTTTGCACAAACTATCATTCTCAAACAGAGAAAAAAGATTTTCAGCACTTGCATGCTTTGTTTCTGTTCATTTGCTTAGTTGCACTAACAGAGTGTTACTGTTCACAGAAAGCGCTAAACTGAGCGTTTTAATGATTAGAAGCTCAAACATATGTGCAAGGTCAAGAAAGTAGTAACTCAGTGAAATCTGTTTTTCTACAATGCTAAAACACTTCATTTAAGATGTTAGAAACATATTTAACATGGGCAAGCCATAGTCTTAACTTTGCACAAACTATCATTCTCTAACAGAGAAAGAAGGTTTTCAGCACTAGCATGCTTTCTTTCTGTTCATTTGCTTAGTTGCACTAACAGAGTGTTACTGTTCACAGAAACGCCAAACTGAGCGTTTTATGCTTAGAATCTCAAACATATGTTCATGATCATAAAACTTGTAACTCACTGAAATCTGTGTTCTGCATTGCTGAATCATTTTATTTAAAGATGTTAGAAACATCTTTAATGTGGGCAAGCTTTAGTCTTAATTTTGCACAAACTATCATTCTCTAACAGAGAAAGAAGGTTTTCAGCACTTGTGGCCTTTGTTAATGTTCATTTGCTTAGTTGCACTAACAGAGTGTTTCTGTACACAGAAGCGATAAACTAAGCGACTTATGCTTAGAAGTTCAAACTTAGGTTCATGATCATAAAACTTGTAACTCACTGAAATCTGTTTTTTGCATTGCTAAAACATTTCATTTAAAGATGATAGAAACAGCTTTAATGTGGGCAAGCTTTAGTCTTAACTTTGCACAAACTATCATTCTCTTACAAAGAAATAAGGTTTTAAGCACTTGTGGCCTTTCTTTCTGTTCATTTGCTTAGATGCACTTACAGAGTGTTACTGTTCACAGAAACGCTAAACTGAGCGTTTTATGCTTAGAATCTCAAACATATGTTCATGATCATAAAACTTGTAACTCACTGAAATCTGTGTTCTGCATTGCTGAATCATTTTATTTAAAGATGTTAGAAACATCTTTAACATGGGCAAGCTATAGTCTTAACTTTGCACAAACTATCATTCTCTAACAGAGAAAGAAGGTTTTCAGCACTAGCATGCTTTCTTTCTGTTCATTTGCTTAGTTGCACTTACAGAGTGTTACTGTTCACAGAAACGCTAAACTGAGCGTTTTATGCTTAGAATCTCAAACATATGTTCATGATCATGAAACTAGCATCTCACTGTAATCTGTGTTTTGCATTGCTCAAACATTTCATTTAAAGATGTTAGAAACATCTTTAATGTGGGCAAGCTTTAGTCTTAACTTTGCACAAACTATCATTTTCAAACAGAGAAAGAAGATTTTCAGCACTTGCATGCTTTCTTTCTGTTCATTTACTTAGTTGCACTAACAGAGTGTTACTTTTCACAGAAAGCGCTAAACTGAGCGTTTTATGCTTAGAAGCTCAAACATATGTGCAAGATCATGAAAGTAGTAACTCACTGAAATCTGTTTTTCTACAATGCTAAAACACTTCATTTAAGATGTTACAAACATCTTTAACATGGGCAAGCTTTAGTCTTAACTTTGCACAAACAATCATTCTCGAACAGAGAAAGAAGGTTTTCCGCACTTGCATGCTTTCTTTCTGTTCATTTGATTAGTTGCACTAACAGAGTGTTACTGTTCACAGAAAGCGCTAAACTGAGCGTTTTATGCTTAGAAGCTCAAACATATGTGCAAGACCATGCAAGTAGTAATTCACTGAAATCTGTGTTCTGCATTGCTGAATCATTTTATTTAAAGATGTTAGAAACTTCTTTAATGTGGGCAAGCTTTTGTCTTAACTTTGCACAAACTATCATTCTCTTACAGAGAAAGATGGTTTTCAGCACTTGTGGCCTTTCTTTCTGTTCATTTGCTTAGTTGCACTAACAGAGTGTTTCTGTACACAGAAGCGATAAACTAAGCAACTTATGCTTAGAAGTTCAAACTTAGGTTCATGATCATAAAACTTGTAACTCACTGTAATCTGTGTTTTGCATTGCTCAAACATTTCATTTAAAGATGTTAGAAACATCTTTAATGTGGGCAAGCTTTAGTCTTAACTTTGCACAAACTATCATTCTCAAACAGAGAAAAAAGATTTTCAGCACTTGCATGCTTTCTTTCTGTTCATTTGCTTAGTTGCACTAACAGAGTGTTACTGTTCACAGAAAGCGCTAAACTGAGCGTTTTAATGCTTAGAAGCTCAAACATATGTGCAAGGTCAAGAAAGTAGTAACTCACTGAAATCTGTTTTTCTACAATGCTAAAACACTTCATTTAAGATGTTAGAAACATATTTAACATGGGCAAGCCATAGTCTTAACTTTGCACAAACTATCATTCTCTAACAGAGAAAGAAGGTTTTCAGCACTAGCATGCTTTCTTTCTGTTCATTTGCTTAGTTGCACTTACAGAGTGTTACTGTTCACAGAAACGCTAAACTGAGCGTTTTATGCTTAGAATCTCAAACATATGTTCATGATCATAAAACTAGCATCTCACTGAAATCTGTGTTCTGCATTGCTGAATCATTTTATTTAAAGATGTTAGAGACATCTTTAATGTGGGCAAGCTTTAGTCTTAACTTTGAACAAATTATTATTCTCTAACAGAGAAAGTAGGTTTGCAGCACTTGCATGCTTTATTGCTGTTCATTTGCTTAGTTGCACTAACAGAGTGTTACTGTTCACAGAAAGCGTTAAACTGAGCGTTTTATGCATAGAATCTCAAACATATGTTCATGATCATAAAACTTATAACTCACTGTAATCTGTGTTTTGCATTGCTCAAACATTTCATTTAAAGATGTTAGAAACATCTTTAATGTGGGCAAGCTTTAGTCTTAACTTTGCACAAACTATCATTCTCAAACAGAGAAAAAAGATTTTCAGCACTTGCATGCTTTGTTTCTGTTCATTTGCTTAGTTGCACTAACAGAGTGTTACTGTTCACAGAAAGCGCTAAACTGAGCGTTTTTTAATGATTAGAAGCTCAAACATATGTGCAAGGTCAAGAAAGTAGTAACTCAGTGAAATCTGTTTTTCTACAATGCTAAAACACTTCATTTAAGATGTTAGAAACATATTTAACATGGGCAAGCCATAGTCTTAACTTTGCACAAACTATCATTCTCTAACAGAGAAAGAAGGTTTTCAGCACTAGCATGCTTTCTTTCTGTTCATTTGCTTAGTTGCACTAACAGAGTGTTACTGTTCACAGAAACGCCAAACTGAGCGTTTTATGCTTAGAATCTCAAACATATGTTCATGATCATAAAACTTGTAACTCACTGAAATCTGTGTTCTGCATTGCTGAATCATTTTATTTAACGATGTTAGAAACATCTTTAATGTGGGCAAGCTTTAGTCTTAATTTTGCACAAACTATCATTCTCTAACAGAGAAAGAAGGTTTTCAGCACTTGTGGCCTTTCTTAATGTTCATTTGCTTAGTTGCACTAACAGAGTGTTTCTGTACACAGAAGCGATAAACTAAGCGACTTATGCTTAGAAGTTCAAACTTAGGTTCATGATCATAAAACTTGTAACTCACTGAAATCTGTTTTTTGCATTGCTAAAACATTTCATTTAAAGATGATAGAAACAGCTTTAATGTGGGCAAGCTTTAGTCTTAACTTTGCACAAACTATCATTCTCTTACAAAGAAAGAAGGTTTTAAGCACTTGTGGCCTTTCTTTCTGTTCATTTGCTTAGATGCACTTACAGAGTGTTACTGTTCACAGAAACGCTAAACTGAGCGTTTTATGCTTAGAATCTCAAACATATGTTCATGATCATAAAACTTGTAACTCACTGAAATCTGTGTTCTGCATTGCTGAATCATTTTATTTAAAGATGTTAGAAACATCTTTAACATGGGCAAGCTATAGTCTTAACTTTGCACAAACTATCATTCTCTAACAGAGAAAGAAGGTTTTCAGCACTAGCATGCTTTCTTTCTGTTCATTTGCTTAGTTGCACTTACAGAGTGTTACTGTTCACAGAAACGCTAAACTGAGCGTTTTATGCTTAGAATCTCAAACATATGTTCATGATCATGAAACTAGCATCTCACTGTAATCTGTGTTTTGCATTGCTCAAACATTTCATTTAAAGATGTTAGAAACATCTTTAATGTGGGCAAGCTGTAGTCTTAACTTTGCACAAACTATCATTTTCAAACAGAGAAAGAAGATTTTCAGCACTTGCATGCTTTCTTTCTGTTCATTTACTTAGTTGCACTAACAGAGTGTTACTTTTCACAGAAAGCGCTAAACTGAGCGTTTTATGCTTAGAAGCTCAACATATGTGCAAGATCATGAAAGTAGTAACTCACTGAAATCTGTTTTTCTACAATGCTAAAACACTTCATTTAAGATGTTACAAACATCTTTAACATGGGCAAGCTTTAGTCTTAACTTTGCACAAACAATCATTCTCGAACAGAGAAAGAAGGTTTTCAGCACTTGCATGCTTTCTTTCTGTTCATTTGCTTAGTTGCACTAACAGAGTGTTACTGTTCACAGAAACGCCAAACTGAGCGTTTTATGCTTAGAATCTCAAACATATGTTCATGATCATAAAACTTGTAACTCACTGAAATCTGTGTTCTGCATTGCTGAATCATTTTATTTAAAGATGTTAGAAACATCTTTAATGTGGGCAAGCTTTAGTCTTAATTTTGCACAAACTATCATTCTCTAACAGAGAAAGAAGGTTTTCAGCACTTGTGGCCTTTCTTTCTGTTCAGTTGCTTAGTTGCACTAACAGAGTGTTTCTGTACACAGAAGCGATATACTAAGCGACTTATGCTTAGAAGTTCAAACTTAGGTTCATGATCATAAAACTTGTAACTCACTGAAATCTGTTTTTGCATTGCTCAAACATTTCATTTAAAGATGATAGAAACAGCTTTAATGTGGCAAGCTTTAGTCTTAACTTTGCACAAACTATCATTCTCTTACAGAGAAAGAAGGTTTTAAGCACTTGTGGCCTTTCTTTCTGTTCATTTGCTTAGTTGCACTAACAGAGTGTTTCTGTACACAGAAGCGATAAACTAAGCGACTTATGCTTAGAAGTTCAAACTTAGGTTCATGATCATAAAACTTGTAACTCACTGAAATCTGTTTTTTGCATTGCTCAAACATTTCATTTAAAGATGATAGAAACAGCTTTAATGTGGGCAAGCTTTAGTCTTAACTTTGCACAAACTATCATTCTCTTACAAAGAAAGAAGGTTTTAAGCACTTGTGGCCTTTCTTTCTGTTCATTTGCTTAGATGCACTTACAGAGTGTACTGTTCACAGAAACGCTAAACTGAGCGTTTTATGCTTAGAATCTCAAACATATGTTCATGATCATAAAACTTGTAACTCACTGAAATCTGTGTTCTGCATTGCTGAATCATTTTATTTAAAGATGTTAGAAACATCTTTAACATGGGCAAGCTATAGTCTTAACTTTGCACAAACTATCATTCTCTAACAGAGAAGAAGGTTTTCAGCACTAGCATGCTTTCTTTGTTCATTTGCTTAGTTGCACTACAGAGTGTTACTGTTCACAGAAACGCTAAACTGAGCGTCTTATGCTTAGAATCTCAAACATATGTTCATGATCATAAAACTTGTAACTCACTGTAATCTGTGTTTTGCATTGCTCAAACATTTCATTTAAAGATGTTAGAAACATCTTTAATGTGGGCAAGCTTTAGTCTTAACTTTGCACAAACTATCATTCTCAAACAGAGAAAAAGATTTCAGCACTTGCATGCTTCTTTCTGTTCATTTGCTTAGTTGCACTAACAGAGTGTTACTGTTCACAGAAAGCGCTAAACTGAGCGTTTTAATGCTTAGAAGCTCAAACATATGTGCAAGGTCAAGCAAAAGTAGTAACTCAGTGAATCTGTTTTTCTACAATGCTAAAACACTTCATTTAAGATGTTAGAAACATATTTAACATGGGCAAGCCATAGTCTTAACTTTGCACAAACTATCATCTCTAACAGAGAATAAGGTTTTCAGCACTAGCATGCTTTCTTTCTGTTCATTTGCTTAGTTGCACTTACAGAGTGTTACTGTTCACAGAAACGCTAAACTGAGCGTTTTATGCTTAGAATCTCAAACATATGTTCATGATCATGAAACTAGCATCTCACTGTAATCTGTGTTTTGCATTGCTCAAACATTTCATTTAAAGATGTTAGAAACATCTTTAATGTGGGCAAGCTTTAGTCTTAACTTTGAACAAAATATCATTCTCTAACAGACAAAAAGGTTTGCAGCACTTGCATGCTTTATGTTCATTGCTTAGTTGCACTAACAGAGTGTTACTGTTCACAGAAACGCTAAACTGAGCGTTTATGCTTAGAATCTCAAACATATGTTCATGATCATAAAAACTTGTAACTCACTGAAATCTGTGTTCTGCATTGCTGAATCATTTCATTTAAAGATGATAGAAACAGCTTTAATGTGGGCAAGCTTTAGTCTTAACTTTGCACAAACTATCATTCTCTTACAGAGGAAAGAAGGTTTTAAGCATTGTGGCATTTCTTTCTGTTCATTTGCTTAGTTGCATAACAGAGTGTTTCTGTCACAGAAACGCTAAACTGAGCGTTTTATGCTAGAATCTCAAACATATGTTCATGATCAAAACTTGTAACTCACTGAAATCTGTGTTCTGCATTGCTGAATCATTTTATTTAAAGATGTTAGAAACATCTTTACATGGGCAAGCTATAGTCTTAACTTTGCACATAAACTATCATTCTCTAACAGAGAAAGAAGGTTTTCAGCACTAGCATGCTTCTTTCTGTTCATTTGCTTAGTTGCACTTACAGAGTGTTACTGTTCACAGAAACGCTAAACTGAGCGTTTTATGCTTAGAATCTCAAACATATGTTCATGATCATGAAACTAGCATCTCACTGTAATCTGTGTTTTGCATTGCTCAAACATTTCATTTAAAGATGTTAGAAACATCTTTAATGTGGGCAAGCTGTAGTCTTAACTTTGCACAAACAATCATTTCAAACAGAGAAAGAAGATTTTCAGCACTTGCATGCTTTCTTTCTGTTCATTTACTTAGTTGCACTAACAGAGTGTTACTTTTCACAGAAAGCGCTAAACTGAGCGTTTTATGCTTAGAAGCTCAAACATAGTGCAAGATCATGAAAGTAGTAACTCACTGAAAATGTTTTTCTACAATGCTAAACATTATTTAAGATGTTAAACATCTTTAACATGGGCAAGCTTTAGTCTTAACTTTGCACAAACAATCATTCTCGAACGAGAAAGAGGTTTTCAGCACTTGCATGCTTTCTTTCTGTTCATTTGCTTAGTTGCACTAACAGAGTGTTACTGTTACAGAAACGCCAAACTGAGCGTTTATGCTTAGAATCTCAAACATATGTTCATTATCATAAAACTTGTAACTCACTGAATCTGTGTTCTGCATTGCTGAATCATTTATTTAAAGATGTTAGAACATCTTTAATGGGCAAGCTTTAGTCTTAATTTTGCACAAACTATCATTTCTAACAGAGAAGAAGGTTTCCGCACTTGTGGCCTTTCTTTCTGTTCAGTTGCTTAGTTGCACTAACAGAGTGT